>JACEII010000073.1:2807384-2898731 GCA_014332785.1 Antheraea mylitta | reverse complement strand
ACTGGTTTTAATGGTGGAATGACAATTCGCGTATATTTACTAACTTAAATTAGTAATACTAAAGGGGCTAAGGGTGAAGGAAAACATGTTACGGAAACCTGAACTGCAGAAATGTTTTTTTAGTATCACTGTATGTGGGATTAATAAAGATTTTTCAAAGTTTGAAATCACCAATATGTCATGGGCTCGCGTGGTGATTATGCCCATATTTTCCTTCAGGATGGGGCCTATGACCATGCAGTGGATCTCTTACAGGTTGATGTGATAAGGCTATAACTAGTGCCCACTTCGTTAGCTAACATCTTCAAGTTGATAATCTGTCACCAAGTAAGGTATCTTCAGGCGTTTACACTTAAAATCAAGTCCTCTTCTAGGTTTACCGTGTTTAGCATATTAGACCACATAGCCATTTAACATCTGATGAGATTGTTGTCAAATGCTGAGACCTCCAAAGTATTAAAGAACATACTCATGGAACCCATCCCCAGCGAACGTAATCCGGTGAAGCTGTTTAGACCTTGTTAGATCGATAGCGTAGTCAGTTCTGAAAAAAAATCCCCGGCGAATAAGTAGTGTTTACTGGATTTTATTAACCGACTTCAAAAATGTTTCCAAAACTTCGTCATTCATGAACTGATTTGCAAATTTTTTTTTTTTATTGGAAAGGAGGTATTTTCAAGGGTGTCTCGTTTTATTTTTTTTTATTTTTTATTGTAGCATGACATAATGACTGCACTATACCTGATGTTAAGCATAGTACAATCCAAAAACAACGACAACCACCGAAAGACAGATTATCCATCGCCGGTCGCCGCTGTCATGCCGGCCGTAATGACGAAAGTCGCCCGGTACTGGATATGCACAGGCTGATCCCGAAACGCGACACGCAGAAGTGAGTCACTATGACGGGCTTTTTCGCCATATACATGGTGGTTGCGACCCAGTCAGGCTGTAAAACCCTACCACTCCGCAAAATTGGGCCAAAAATTCCATTTGGCCTTTGATTTCGATGATACACGAAGAAACTTCTCGAAATCGAATAGAAAATTTACAGTAATTGAGATATGAGTAGGTTTATGATATTCCAAGAGTAGGTAGGTGCCTAACCATAGTCAAATTGCTGATGAATTTTTTAGAGTACATTTTTTTAAGGCAATTTTGCTTTTTTTTAAGTCCCGGGGGTATTCCTGCGAGGAACGCGCGTGGAGAACGTCTTTTGTTATTCCTTGGTGTAATAGACATACTGCAGTCGTACCGGCTCAGGAAAAAGTTGGAACACACGTGGAAGAGCATGATTCACGATGGCGTAAGTTATATTTTCAATGAAAACTTATTTTTATAACTTAAAAAGTGAGAAATTCTATCATATTCCAGCTTGCTCCTTGGATGAAATAGTTTTTTTAAATATATATATCATAGGAAGCTAACAAACAGGTGGGTCGCCTGATGTTAAGTGATGCCACCGTCTATAGAAACTTGCAAAACCAGAGGAGTCGCAAATGCGTTGCCAGCCTATGTTGGGGGATGAGGGGAGGATAGGAGGAAGGTAAGGAGAGGTGGGCCTCCGGCGTTCTCACTGACCGAACGAAACGCAACAATACAAGCATTGTTACTTCATGTCGGTTTTCTGTGAGAGAGTGTTACTACCCCGGTCGAGCCGACCTATTCATACTTAAACCAATAATACTTCAGCGTGGCTCTACCACCTATTATATGAGTTAGAACGTTAAGTTTTTATTTATCATGCAAAAAGTGTATGGGCAGGTCAAGGTATATATTGACTAATAGAGCAGAATCTAATTAAGTAGAACCTCAATAGAGATGCTGGAAAATTCGAGTCAATCAAACAATAATACTTTAAATATTATAGTGGACGCTACTTTGAACTTCCGCTAGGATTTTTTTACACGCGTTTCGCTCCGTCACGGAGCATCATTAGATCGATGTTGACTCTTCCGATACGAGCGGGCGAGTGAACGCGGCGATTCCTAGCGGAAGTGCAAAGTAGCGTCCACTATAATATTTAATAATGGATTTCCGCAAAGTAACGCCTTCTTCAATCAACAATAATACTTTATTTAATTTAGGCACTTAGTAGGCTCTTTTGAACGTTAAAAATACCACGCGTTCGGAAAACAAACCACTCATTACGAAGAACCGGAAAGAAATTCGATCGCGTTTAACTTTTTAATATACATGTATTTAGTTGATGCACAGACAGGAGTTCCAGACGTCACTATCGTTCACATATTGATCCATTCTATAATAGCCTTTTGACACTAAAACCCGCTTGACATGGCACTTAAACTTACAGTCCGATAAATTGGTGATATGTTTTAGGACTTTTTTGTTGATCCTAACGTTATTACCTAAAAAACAATTACTGGTCTTTTTGAGTCTGAAATTTGGAATGATCACTGTGATAAAGTTCCTAAAAGATATAAATAAATCATATTGGTCTTTTGGTGACATTGCTCGTACCGCCCGATTTCTTATATCCCAATTGTCTAAGATACCCAGTATCGTGTCGTAATCTACAAGGGATACATTACTTATAATTCATTAATCCCTTATAATTCATTCATCCAAAGTCAATAGACATGAATAACCGATACCTCTAACCAATAGGGTTTCTGAACTGGGTAAATATAAGCCAGTCAATAGTAATTCCCAGCTATAGTCAGTAGTACGAAAGCGGGTCAATAGTAACTCCACCGATATAGTCAATAGTACGGATGCAAGTCAATAGTAACACCACCGATATAGTCAATAGTACGGACGCAGGTCAATAGTTACTCCCCCGATATATAGCTTGTTAATATATTTGTAAAATTGCCCAAAACATAACGATAAGTGTCAAATAAGTTGGAGTTATCTTAGTGTGTGGTATAAACAAAAGATATATAAATAAAAGAGATATCTTGTGTTACAAATATGTACATTCATATCTGTTTAGTAAAAAATGATGTTATTTCGACATTACAGAAAGACACTTCAATTTTATTTATCTTTATAGATCCATTTATATATTTCACATCTGTTTTCTTACTATTCCAGGACACCGTTTCAGTTCACAGACCTAGTTTCTACGCCCAGAGATTCCTAGATTTCATGGCCAAAACTGTCTTTAAGAAGATACCTTCGTGTAAGTATTTCTTTGATATGATTTAAAAAAATAAAATTATAATCTATATTATTGAGATTAATTTTTAATAATCATAAAAATTCTAAATTAATAATTTAGTTCGTTCATTAATGAATAGGACAAAATAGAAGAAATACCACTGCCTATAGATGTAATTATATTATTGGAAAAGAAAAATTATTCATAGTTCTTTAAATGTAACTTTTTTATGGTTAATATAAAGAATTATTTTCAAAAATGTTCATTGTGTCTATACGTCATTCTATCTTTTTAAACTAATTTTCAAGTTTCGCAAACGAATGGTAATATTATTCAATAAAACGACAGTTTTTTTTTAACAAAATTATTAAAAATACATAACATAATTCCGTAATTCTGCTCTTTTTGTCCCCATCCATGGAGTCCCCAAAGCGATATAAACAACATGGTTATAATTTTTGACCGGCTGTCTTTTTCCATAAGTATAAGCAATGCCCTTATTACTTTTTAAGCTTTGCCTAAATAAACATTGGCATACTTGAATGTAAAAAAAAAAAATTACTAAATTCATTCGTAATAAAAAAAAATGTCCAAAAAATACTTTATCGGCAGTGGTACTTAAAATAAATTACTCAGAAGTAAATATTCTTACTGAAGCAGTATTCTTCTATCAAAACTTCTTTCCGTTTCATTACGCTATTACCCGTATAGCCTTTATCCCATATCGGTAAATGGATACCTTAATGTTCTAGACCTAAACAATACATGAAATGATCAGTATGTCAATTGATATTTAACAAATTTTCGGTACTTGAATATTATGGGAATAATACGAAATTTAAACAGAACATTCAGATCAACATACTACTTATATATAAACATTTTAAAAATACAATTGACATAATATTGTTTTCTGAATTGTTACATTCTTTACGTATTCAGTGTAAAGCTAATTATGCCTTAATTTATGTAAAACTGAGGGAAATGTCGTAAGTATTTTCGATGTAAATTTAAAATTCCAAAAGTAATTAGAGAATATACTTCATAATAATATTTTAGAAAAAAAAATTGGGTGTAAATACTGTTTTGACTATTCACACTGTATGTCGCTAAAATCACTGAATATATATATATAATAAAAGTAGTTGTATGTGTAATTGAAAGGGATAATATTATTTGGATTTTTAGATTTACATCGAGGTAAAGTCATTTTATGTCGTCTAGTAGTGTATCTCGCATTTTATAATAATGATATTTTGTTTTAATTATACCTAACTATACTTATTGGAATATTACGAGTGATCGCCCTATGTCGGATGTTTTATCTTTGAACCGGCTCGAAGGACCGAAATTTATAATTCGGTATATTTGCTCAATTAAACATTTAACAGTTGCATATCCACAAGTTATTACAATGTTTGTAAATATACGATCAATTGGTATTAAAAAATGTATATGTATTTTTTTTAATACGGGATTCTCATTCTATTATCATTCTAATCGTATTTTTGTGTATTTAATAGTCACTTCCAAAATGAGGAATTTTTATTATCTTATATTGTTGTAAATAATATGAACAATTACTAATTATATTTATCTATTATGTGGTTGCAGTTCTCTTGTTAGATTTTCCTATTATCGTTCTTTTAAACTCTTCGCTATCGGAAATAGATTTGTCCGGTGGTTGCAATATGGCGCGCGCCTTTATCTAATAAAAAACTAAACGGGTGAAAATATCTTTAAAGTAATTTATGGCATCTAAAGGACGGGTAAAGTTATAAACGTGTTATTATTAGAACTAATTTGTAATACTCAGAGCGATAAATTTTCGATGTGTGCGTGTTTCCGCGCATAAACGAGTCACCACGACGCTTTATTGTTACTATGAGTTATGCGATTTCTAGAGTGTTTCAGATATTTCTTCATATATTAGAAATAGCATATTTTTATATATGCTGTAAATTAATTGTAACGTTATTGTATTATATTTATAAACATTCTAATAACTTATAATTCTTCTAAAATGAGCTAACTATTTTTTTAAATAATAAATTAAAACAAATATCATCTGTCATTGTCGAATATTGTTTAAATATTTAATTTATACGGAACCCGGTAACAAAATTTAGGCGATTTTAAAAACTATCGGGCAATATGAGTACTAATGCATTTTATATTCATTTAGTTTTATGAAATTATCTTGAATACCATATCATAACATGTTATACTGCCATGTGCAATTTTTTGTTTCATTCACGCCCAATCGAACTATATGAGAAACAGAACATAATAAAGCTTTATGTCTCCTCTTATAGGCCTTATCTACTGTTCTTATGGATACATAGATTCGAGTGGCACCATATAGTATATGATCAGTATGTCACCTTGATACTTCCTTAACTTTACTGTTGATGTAACTTACTGTACGATGTGTACATCGCGAACCATTATGAAATGAAGATAGAGAAATGAAAATCGATTCTATCATTTTTTTAGTGTGACGTAGAAAATAGTTCAGTTTGATTGGTTTACCTTAAAACTCATGTATTGATACAATCTTTATAACGCAACTACCATTTTCTATTATTAAGAAATACGCATAAAATATATCCGTTTTATTAATATTATTATTTATGTGAAATTTCTTATGAGAGGGTTTTCAAATTCTGATCGGCAAACTTTGTGCGACAAAATCTGGTGGAGGTAAACACTGTCTGGTAGAGGGTCGAAGACACCGGCTATCGTCCGATCACCGAAGTTAAGCAATTTCGGGCGCGATCACTACTTGGATGGGTGACTGCCTGGGAATACCGCGCGACGTTGCCTTTTAATTAAAATGTATCCCTATGATACAAAAGTTTCACTTCTATGATGTGTTTTTACGACACACCATGTTTTTTCAAGTATGGCTGTGAACATGTTGACGTTTAATTAAAGTGTTTCCCTATAATACAAAAGTTTCACTTCTATCGTGTGTCTCTTAGGACACACCCTGTTCTTTTTCACTGTGGTAGCTAACATGTTAATGATAATAATACATTAGAACTATTTGTTTTATGTTTTTTAAAATGAATCGTATGTGGATCAATTTGAACTCTATTTACACGATTTTTTATATGATAAAATCGCGCTTAAAGCTTGATAAATCGCCTAAAATACTGCTACTATGTTCCGTATAAATATTATAAACGGGAACTATATTCGACGTCGCTAAATAAATTGAATTCTCCGGCCAGTGGACCTTCCCGAAATCAAGGGCAACCACAGGAAGTTCAGAACCCTCGTCACTAGCTATATAGGTACTGTAGGGGATGATTATCTTTTATGTGCATTGTGTGATGTTTATTATAGTACGCTGGACGGGTGTTGGTGGCTGCCTGATAAACAGTTACAAATAAGGACATTAATTTGTTAAAAAATTACGTAATTTTTGTATACATTATAATCCTTTAAAGTTCTTCAAATAGGGTTGCCAACAATTTCTGGGACAATTGGACATTCTTTCCCAGAAAAATACTATTTAACGGATTATGAACATTAGCAAAACATTGGCATGTGTTTTTTTTTTATTGTAAAGGTTTTTATGCATTTTTTTATACAAATAGGAGATAAAGTATTCTGTAACAATATAATGAAAAAGGATTAGTCAAATAGGCGCGCTTGTTGTTGAAGTGATGCGCTCAACTTACAAACACATACATTTGGCAATCCTAATTCTAAATCAGTAGATTTGATTCTTTTAATTCTAGAACGTTCCAATGGAAATTAATCAACGGCTTTTTGATAAAGTAGTTTTGACTGTGAATGACCTCTATTTTACGACTAGCTTCTGCCCGCGAATTTGCGGCGTGAAATATTTTCTTTTGGCTAACACTATCCTATCATATATGCATAACTATATATGCAGCGGAAGCTCTCAAAAAGATAAAAACCTCGATTTTAAAACATTCTTCATTTGTGTTCCTATCCTATTTGCTGTAATGTGATGATATATAGCCTATAACCTCCCTCGATTATTACCTATGTAACACTGAAATAATTTTATAAATCGGTTTACTATTTCCTGAGATTACCACGTTCACCTAAACAAGCAAACAAACTCTTCAGCTTTATAATATTAAGTATAGATTAACTATTAATGTGAATGATAATAGCTTAGTAATTAAATTTCAGTGTCATAATTTTAAATTACTGAAACTTATAATAATTAATATATATATATATATATATATATATATATATATAGGCATAATAAAAATAAATTAGTGGCAACACCAACACCTTAACCCGGGGAACTTTTAGAATGCCTTCGAGAAATATGCATATATTTAATTTCTTGTTTTTTTTTTATGATACAAACTTTTTTTTTTTGTTTTCCGTTTGAAAAATTTTTTTATTTAGGCATGTCTTAGATAAAAACACGAGATTTAGATTTGTTTCCTTATTTCCTTGTTGGGATTATGGAATTGCGTTACCTAGACATTGTCCTTAGTTATGTTATTTTCTCCAGGAGTATAAATCCTTTAAGTTATTGACTCTACTAATTGGTAATCTTCATAATGGTGCACGTACATTGATATATGCAGAGTCACTTTTTTAAAATATTTTTATATGATCTTCCATATATATTTTTTTAAATTACATGGTGTTATTCTGCTTTTTTTTCCAAATAGTTTTTTTACTAGTCTTAATATATAATGAGCATGAGGAGTTGAGTGATTATGAAAAGAAATATATAAAAAATAAACACAGGAATAAATTACAGACCTCGTGACACAGTGCTAGTGAGATTACTATTAAGCAGAGAGGTTGCGGGTTCGATTCACGCACACGAATGATTGTTGTATTATGATAATAATCATGAGTATATGTTTGGGTGTTCAATCGGCTAGGCAATACAATTTATGCTTAATTTAGAATAAAATGGTTAAAAAATGGAATAACGTACCTCGTGACTGGACCCTAATATTATTTTCTTATTTGCCTCATATAAGAATTTTTATATGAAACAAACATTATATCGACTGTGGAAAGAGAAATTTACTAAAGAGCGATTGGCTGACTAACTATCGAACCAATGACTAACTATCGAGCCATTGACTGACTAACTATCGAGCCATTGACTGACTAACTATCGAGACACTGACTGACCGACCAATGGGTCTTTGCACGTTAGTCTATTAGCCTTTCCAAATCCGATATAACTATTAAATAAATAATTCCAGCAAAATCATGTATGTAATTGCACCATTATTATAATTCGATTATATATATTTTTTATATTTAGTCAAGTATATCACATACTATCCAATATAAGTTATGCACGATTCATTCTAAAACCGTTTATTTATTATATTATTTTTAAAAATCAGAATATAGAAGGGTAACTAACGGACTGACTGACGACATATCAACACTCAGCCGAAACTACTCATCCCTATTGGAATCATGAAAATTTGCACAAGGATTCCTTTTACATTGTAGGTGAGCATTAAGTAAGGACTTTTGAATATGCAACATCTACGAGGCAAAAAGGGGTGGTGAACATTTTTACCGCAAATCGACATTTTTCCGTCAGTCAGTCAGTCAGTCAATTATTCTTTTATTACATATAAAGAGTCCAAAGTAATTAATTCATAGAAAAACGCGTGCGAAGCGGTCGTTAATGATAGAAATAATATCTTTATTTGTTTTCCCTACGAATTGTCCGTAATCGGATTCTCGTTCGCGTCTGTGGAGGTCTAAGTAAGTCCCCGTGTGTGTGCGGATTTTGTGAGATTTGGCATGTTTTCGATGTGTCTTGTTGTCCTTTTCTATCCGTCCGTTCATCGTATGCGAGTATTGTTTTATGAAATTGTTATAAACTGTTTATTTTGAATTTCGTATCATATTTAAAACATGATTACATGGCACTATTGAACGCGACAGTTCTTAATATAGATGCGCGGAATACAAGTTTTCGTACAATTACATATCGTATTATATGTGTAATTGTGATTATATGGAATATTTTTTTTTTAGTAAAACTTTCAAAATATTGTGTGATCCTTAGGGCCGCTTGTACCAAACGACTTTATTGTGTTTAACTTATATTTAAACACGATTTTTGATTTAAATCAAACAAGTGTCTTGTACCAACAATTCTATGGCGATAAATACGTTTAGTGATCTGTCAAAGTTAAATGCTCTGTGGGAGCTGTTTAGCGCGGCTAAACGCTTTTAATGATCTGTCGTGGAGTGTCATTTCATAATTTTGTTATTCGTTTTCCCGAAATAAATATGAGTTTTTGTGATTTATTCTCCGATGATGATGAAAAATTTATTATGAAATTTTTAAACAGACCTATGCTACAAATATTTGAAAGAAATAATTTATTCGAAGATTCTATTATCGAGATATATGGTTCAGTAACTCTTGTAAACAGGTCCTGTTCCTCTCGTGTAAAATTTGGTGTATGTGAATGAAATCCAGAACTTATTTGGTTTTGCGTATTCATATTGTCTTCAAAGTAATTATAGACAATATAATATAAAGATTCAACCGAACAAACTCTATTAAACTTACCAAAACACAATATCAGTTATCACAGTATTAATCCCAGCAAGTACGTAAAATAACACGTTCGTCATTTACAAATATGCGCGCGCGAAAAGTGCAAGATGTCAAAAAGTGTAAGCCGGTAAAATAAGGAACGTTTCGTTTACGCATACATTTTTGATATTGTACACAAGTTTTATTCAAATCACGATTTAAGCGTGAAACGAAACGTCATTGACTACTTTGCACACACGTTAAACACATTTAGCTAAATCGGAAATTTAAACAGTTGGTACAAGACAACGCTAAACGCATTTAAATTGAAAATGTTTAGAGCGTTAAATATGTTTAGTTAAACGGTTTTTAAATGGCTTTTGGTACAAGTCGCCCTTAGAGTGTATATAAATATATTGAAAATTCAATTTAACCTAACCTAACATGAGCGGCATACTGCTCTTTCACCCCTTAGTTGCGGATATTCCTCTTTCCACAAAGTGTTTACTGCAGACATGGAATTTATCTATTAACTTACCTTGTAAGAGATAGCTGAGAGAGGGAGAGAGAGGGTGTTGATTGAGAGTGAGTTTTTAAAACGCAAGCCTACAGAAGAGAGGCACATTTTTAGAAAGCAATAATATCTGGGCTTGTCATTCACAAAAAAGGGCATATTTAACAAAGGCGAGCTAAAAACTGTACTTTAAATTCTAATAAATGATTTCAGAATTAAAAAAGGTTCTTCTTTTTCATTTTAGTATTGTTTATATTTGGCTCTTTTGGATGACTAATTTGCACACCATTAGTCTAGAATACACAAAACAAAGGAATACATGTAGAAAATGTAACGTTATATTGTGGGAAGAGAAAGACTGTATGATAGTTTTAAATTAAAATTATGATGGTATACGGGTGATTTTAAAGTAAGGGACAATTTCGAGGTCAGATTAATTATATTTTAAGGTTTATAGTTTAAGCGAACACTACGTTTACACATTAAAAACAAAAAGGAAAATCCTCCACGTGAATGCTTTATGTATGTGATAATCATGAAATTATAGTTTGAATTTTTGTTAGAGGTTGTTTAAATAATAATTGATTTACAAACGACTTTCCGACAAATTATTCATATTAAAACAGTTTATATTTTCATAATATTTCCCTAGATAAAATTTGCATTTTGTATTATTCCTATCTTTCAAAATTAAAAGAAGATATTGACTATCCTTTCATATATATTGCCTGAGTGCAGTCCATGCGGAAACTGGTCCCTTGGCGCCACATTTTCCGACTTAGATGACAAATATCGTCATAATTTTACGTGATTTCTTATACATGAAGTAATAGATAGCATATTTCCATCTGGAATAGTGCATGAATTAAATAGTCAAAGAATGTATTAAATCGGTACAGTGGTTCGCAGTTTTACGTTCGTCATTTAAATAAACATACAACATTTGTTCTCTCTCTCTTTCTCTCTATATATAAATTAGTATAGATTGAAATAAACTTTTATAACAATTTCTGTTTAGAGTGTTTGTGGTCTGTAGTAGCGTAAGCTGCATTCGCTCAATGGTTCCCTCTACCGAATTCACTAATAATCCTCTTCGTAGATAGATGTTCTATGTCATCTTCCAAAACCTTATTTTACTAAAAAGCACGACCTTCTTTCTATGATATATTTCTTGTTTTATATCTATTCCAACATTTTTTCAATTAATTACGTTTCGTCTATTTTATATGTATATTTTTATAAAAGCGCACCTTTTTCTAAAATAGTGTATTTTACTATAATAAAAATATACTTTACAATTATTATGGAGTTATAGAATAGATTGGAATATGAACTGTCTTTGAAAGTACTATATATGTACGTAGACAAATAGTTGCGAAGAATGTTTACATTTGACTAAGATTATCTTTCATTTCATATATGAAAACAAATATCGACAAATATAAATAAATAAGAACGTTAAATAAATTCTACGCATTTCCAAAATATTTAGGGAATAATATTGAATGATTACGATTATATTTTTAAAAGTTACATATATATAACATATACAATACACATTCTTTCATTTGACTACTGATCACCTCAGTTTTTTCTTTCATTTACTTTCTATTACTGATAACTACAGTTTTTTCTTTCTTTATATTTTCTACGTACAGACTTTTTGAATACAATGAAAGCTTTTTGAAATAGTTATACAATAATTTATTTTGCAATCCGCTGATACCGACATATGTCGAGATTATTTTGAAAGCGACGCTTTTTATATAGAGCAAAATTGTTTAAAAAAATATTTATAAACGAATCGAGTGTTATTGTGAGTGGAATTATTATTATTCTAAAGCTTGTTTTGTTAAAGTTGTAAATAGTATTATTTAATATGAATATTTTTACTGATCAAATATTGTAGTATGGTTTATTCATGGATAAAAAAATAGAAATATGTAAATTCCAGAAATATTCCTCATAATAACACTCTTAGAATATTACATTATGCAGATATTATTAAAATATTGGCTTATAATTTACAGCATTGAAACACTCACCATCGAAGAGGAAAAGTATTGTGAAGCCGCTGCGTCCACAAGATGATCTTGAGACACCGGGTACGTTTAACAACGTCTATTTACAGTATTTTTTTTATTGGAAAATATGTTGATGAAATTTTATTTCAGTTTAATAAACTGTGTAAATAAGGTCGTTTTTCATCAGTGGTCAAGATTGTTATAGATTAAAGTGGTTTGATATTACCTTTGCAGACTGACAAAGAACTATAGAATTGATTAATGCCATTTTCATATTGAAAATAAAATGCACAACTTTAGCAGAAAATAAATGACGATCCTATTGTTTTTTTAATAAATGTGAAGGAAACTTTTAAATGTCTCTATAATATTTATGTTATGTGAATATTCGACTGTAAGAATTATTCGTTAACAAATCGATTCGAATAATTCGATTACAAAATCGAAATTTGAATATTTTAATTTATTCAAATATTTCAAGTAATTCAAAAAATCCTGGTAAACTTTACATCATTTACAAACTATTTAGACCGAGACAAATAAACCTATAAATATAACGTGAATCGAGAGCGGAGTATCCTCAATAAATATTGCTACTGTCTAAACTTTCACCTGGTATACTGGATTAAAAATTGAGTTAAAAATGAACATTTAAATTTTTGTCAACATATTTTCCAGTTTATTTTTTTCTCGTAAAATATTAACATCAACTAATTATGTATATTTGTTTTTTTTTTTTATTATTATAAGTATGTAGTTTAACCCAATCCTAACATTGAATGCGAGACATTTATTTCGTATCTGTATTATATTATTATACATTTCAGTTTATTTTTACCTCCCCCTTTTACCACCAAACTTCCCGACCCTGTATCCCGCCCGGTGTTTGTGCCCGTTGTTGTGATGTGTCCTTTATTTTATCATCCTTATAAAGTAGTTTGATTAAACAAAGAAAACAATAGCCTACCTTCGAATTTAATCGCGTTTCTATTATTTAAAATTAAATTAATTATATCGATGTTTCTCGAACGATTCGAACATTCGATTTCGAAACTTTGGGATTACATCGAGAAAAAGATTGTTCAAAGCAGAAAATGTTTACGTAATTTAGATTAGTGCGAATTTATTGCGTGCGCGATTTACGTTTGCCGTGTTTTTTTTTCTCTCTTTTGTCGAACTCTGTGTTGTGTTTTTATATGTGCTAACGGTGTTGGTGATGTACCATCGATAACAGCACGACTATATGTCGATACGGGGCGACGAAAATAAACTGAAATGTATCGAAAGTCCAAAAAATATATCGCCTTACCTATTCTAACGAGGAAGTCTCTTATCCAGGACGTAACTACATCGGCAGACCGATCAAAGATTACAATCCGGACTATCTTAGGCAGTCTAGACTATCGCCGAGGTCTTCAGTGAGATCTAGCATGAGCGATTTTACCGACACAACTATATCGACTTGGAATCAACGTCACCCAAGAACAGCGACTGAGTACCCATCCGTGCTTTCAGATAGACTTAAAGTATTCGACAGGGATCGAGTGAACATATTCCCTAGGCGTATAGAGTTTGACACTACCAATTTGAACAAAAAAGAGCCCGGAACGTCCTATGCCGATAACGTCTATAGAACTTCGATCCAAGATCGAATGGAGACGCTATCAGATCAACTAACAAAGGTTCTAAGCACCGGTGCGGGTAGTACGCATATCAACGGAAGCCTCGCCGATAGCGGTATCCAAACAGACAATACTAGCACCAGCGTCCCACAAATATACGTAGCAGAAGCTATACACAACGTTCCCGTCATAAAAATACTGAAAGACGCCGCAGTCGATACGAGAAATGAGAATAATTTACAAGACATACCGTTTATCGACGACGAGGACGACGAGAGGTGGAAACGGCGATCGAACGTTCTAGAGAAACACAAGAGCATGTCGAACATTCCGGAACGTATCGACGAGGTCAGCTCCCAAGATATCGACGTCGCCGAACGTTTAACGAACAGTCTGAATCGTGCGAAATCGCCGACTTTCGTCGAGAAATTCAAAAAGTTTTTCATCGACATCGGTCTCGTTAATAAAACGGAGGAGAGCGGCTCTAGAGATGCGAACACACTGCCGAAGAGTCTGAACTCGAGTTATCGAACTCGCAGCGTGACGCCGACGAGGAGTTTGGAGACGCGGGAGACTTCCACCCTGCCTAAAGATATGAGATTCCGGAAAGTGAGGTCGACTCAAACGGTTTACATCAAGCAGGAGTCGCCATTATTGAGGAAGGACGTCGATATACAGACGAACGAGCACGTGTCCGTCGTACAGTTGAACGGCGACGAGTACATAAAGGACTCCGAATCGGAGAGGTTTATTAAGGAAGTCGTCTTCGTGAAGAATATAGGTAAAGCTGAGATTTATACTGGAAACGATAGCGGAAGTACTATAATCGTCGTTCCGCCTGCCGATTGATAGGAACGCGTCACAAGATTTAGGATTTAGTTTCGATGAAATCGATATCGATAAACATTTTTATCGATTAGTCGATCGATACTTAATATTGATCTTAAATATTTATCGATGTCGATGTTTACCTACTTATAGACTGGGTTGTAGTAAGTGTATTTTGTTGTTGATTTTTGTATGCGTTTGGTGATTCTTTTAAAGGTTTTTCTATCGATAACAAGATCGATTATCACTGACGATGTAATATATTTTTCGATATCGATGTTTATCTACTTATAGACTGGGTACGTAGTGAATGAGTTTTCTCGATAATTATTACGTGCGTTTCGTGGTTCTTTTAAAGGTTACGAAGTAGGTTCTTGAGGTGGGTTTCTGATGTTACCGTTTTTTTATATTGTTACCGTCTCTGCGTACGTTAGTTGTACGTCGATTTAATTGGACAGTTTAGATAGGTATTTGTTTTTTAGGTTTTTTTTTCCATAATAAATTATGTAAATTAAAATTTTATCTATCGATTTTTTTATAGATATGGTAGATCGGTACCGTAGAGTCGAATCAAGTTTGATGCGAGTCGTAGCGAAAATAGTTGTCATTTTTTTGGGTACCTGATCTTATTACATACTGTTTCGAAGAGTTGTCTAGAAAAGAAAATATACATTTCTTTTTTAATTAAAGAAAAGATAAATTTTAGTACTATTTATTAATTTTATGACGAATAAAGTTCTAATTGAGATATTATTTATATGTTACAATGGCAAAGGTTAGTTTTTTAATAAAAAAAATGTTTAGTTTTTCTAAACTTCAACGGTTTGTAATTATAAAAATACATTATTATTCCTTCTAAAAGTTTGCCATTTTGTACGCAATTATTTATGATATTACATAAATAAAACTAATGTGATCACATATTTAGAACATACATAGATTAGAAAATATATTACGGGTAGTTTGTAATATACAAGAGAAAAAAAAAAAACAATAAAATGAATGTAGTAGATACTTTTAAAAATAAGAAAGTGGAAAAATAATTTAAAATTTTTGTCGAATTTTATACTTTAATTGGTGACCCAATACATACGTACGTTCGTGCTAATAAGAATTAGTTTTAAAAAAGTAATGACGTGAGGGTTTTTTATTATTTTTAAAGCCAAATTTATAAAGGCCGTCTGAATACAGAGTAAATGTTTTCTCTGCACTTTTTTGATGTGAAACATCTATAGGCGGAGAGTAAACCTGATTGTTGTCGTGGCGACGCAAAACAGGAACTTTGCACTATTAACGAAATACTCAATAACATTTGCAACCTTATCTGTATAAACATGAGATTCAGATTGTTTTGTCGGCCACTCGTTCTACTAGTGTTATGCGGCGTTCGCCGACGATCTAACGCCCTTTGACAAATGCCGATAAACACCGCGCCTGCGCATAGTTGTATTTTTATATTTTGTATTAAAAAAAGATGAATATTTATGTGATAAAATAAATAAACAGTCTTTCAAGTCAACTTTTCATCATGTCATAGCTGATACCTGTCGTAATCTGTTCTTTTATCCATATAACTTATACAAAATAATTTCGATGTTTCACATCTGCCAGGCGTCCCGTGACGGCTCAATTTAATTTGAAATTAATTCCGGGGTATTAACCTGTTTTCTAGAAGTTATTTGGCCGTCCTCATTGGTAAATATCCTCTAATGTATATTAATACGTATGTTCCCAATACATTCCCACGTCAACGAAGAGTATTTTATGACGTCACAAACCTGTGCTTTTGTTAGATGATTTAGTTAAGCAGAATTAGACCGTGAGAATGTACATTTTAACGTCGACCTGGATATGATAATTTTGTAAGAATAAAAGGTACTTTTATATTAAATGCATAATATATTTTTTCGCAAGTCTAACCTAACCAAACCGAAAGTAGTGTTTTAAGGAGGCAGAATTTGAAATTCGCATCTTGATATCGTGGTTGAGGAGGTGGGAACAGCGGGGGAAAGAGGTAATTTCCCTTCCCCGCGGAAAGAAATAGTTACTTTTTTTATATCATACGAGGCAAGCGAACATGTAGGTCACTTCATGTTGAGTGTTCACCACCGTCCATAGACGGGCGCAACACAAAGGGAATCGCAACTGTGTTGCCAACCTGTGTTGGAGGTGGGGTGCAGGAAGGGAAGAGGAGAGGGGAAGTTAAGGAAAGGTGGGCCTCCGGCGCTCTCACTGACCGAACGGAACGCAACAATGGAAGCACGGTTACTTCACGTCAGTTTTCTGCGAGAGGGTAATGGTACTCCGGGCGAGCTATCCCATTCATGCAGAAGCCGGTAATATCTTCAGCGTGGCTCTACCACCTTCAAAACTACTGAGATATTCATTATCAAACTTTTGAGGTCATGTGTCATCTCCAAATAGTCATTAATAATTTTGTATATTACCAACTTGTTGATTTTTAAGTTAAAACAAAACAGTTTCGTCTCGGGTTAGTTATGTTAGACTTAACGAAAAAATAAATAACTCGAGCAAGTACCGAATAAAATTGAATAGAAGAAAAAATAATCAATAAAGACAAAAGAGTTAAGTCTAACCTCAAATATTTAAACATGAGAAGTTCGTTTGTACTACTTAATGAGGGTAGGCGGATTTTTATATTAGATTTTGCGTGTACGCAATACTTTTAAAAATTTCGCGATACCGTCTTTGAAAAAACCAAACATTGTAAAGGATAATATATTATTTATATTGTATATCAATTTATTTATTGTAATGTTAGTATTATTATTATTATTTTTGTAACGTAAATCTGTTCTGAAACGCTGTAAAAACTGAACCCTATTTCGACATTGTAAAGTCTAAAATAGTAACGTACAAAGACTGAGAATGGCCTGATTTAATGGAATCAATTATCTTTGTCTACTTTGATAGGCAACAATTTTAATAGGAAAAGTGTACTGTGAAACTAAAAAGTGTAAATTCTTTGGGGCGATTTATACAATAGTAAGAATGTAAATATACCGCGATTGTACTTTTTAGATTTTAGTAAATAAGAATTGTTGAAGGTGTCTAGGAATAAGTAATAACATACATTTCAATCAATTTCAGAAATGTCTGTCTGTAAGTTTTCTTGTTTGTATGAACACGCATCACTATCGCATCAAACGCATCACTGTGTTCACGATAAAAATTCAACTCAAGGAAATCATAAAGCATATCTTCGAGTAACATTTACGATGTTATTACAAAAAAGTTAAATACGTATTAAATACTTGCTTTAAAAAGGTTACGTTTTAAATGCACTGCTCTCGCTGAATGTTCGCCATCTTGCTCTTTTGTCTCGCTTTAGTTAGGTTAGGTTAGATTTGCGAAAAAGTGATAACGCGAACTCGCCTCAGGCGAGTGCGGTGCATTTAGTGCGAAACCCTTTTAAAGCAAGTATTTAATACGTATGTAACTTTTATGTAATAATACGGAATGTGTTTTTTCATTAAAATCGGTTCACTACATCAAAAGTTATTGTAATTTTAATGACGACGTGACTTGTACGAGAGAAAAGTGGATAAATAAATGGACTTAATACATTCAGATGACTTTATCAACTATTTTTTTTTAAATAAGGTTTCACGTGAAGTCGCGTGCACAGCTAGTAAATAATGAAATTGTAATGACGATTTTTAATACGTCAATTAGTAACGAAACGAAGACAAGAGAAAAAAGGACAGAATGATGTTATAGAACGAGAGAGATAGATAAATGCGATAGAATAAGTCAAATAGACATGGTAATTCTTATTTTAAACAGGAATATTTTATTGGGTCAAAGAAGTTTTGCTGTTTTAGTATGTTTTTTTTTACAAAATGGCGTCAGTTTTTACGCGTTTCAGATCGGATTTCCGCCTAAATTATTTATAGGTGATACGACTTTAGTAACGTATTCCCGGTATGTTACAATCGTGTGAATAATTTATAATTATTTTGCAATAGATGACAGGTATTTTTGATGCTCGTTGTTAACCAAATTTTTTTATGTATATAAATGGTAAATAAATGACTTTTTGTAATAGTTTTTGTTGTTTTTTTTGTCTTGTTTTCACAAGAAAGCTGAGGTGGAGATAGATTCTTTGGAGAAAATGGCATAAAATCGATATTTTTTTTATAAAATACATACCAAGTTTTAAGATGGAGGTAATAATTTGTGTTTGTTCTTTGGAACTTTTGATACATTTTAGATCGTTGTTAGCTTATCTGGAACAGCATGTTACTTAGATGGTTTTTGGAGGTTCATTTGAAATATATAAAAACTTCAATGTATTAGCTAATGTGTATAAATTGGAAACAAATAAGAGTAAATGATAATGGTTACCGCTAAATAAATTGTGGGATAAAAAAATGGAGTCTACTTATGGCTACATGATAAAAACGAAAAGTTATTATTAACTATATCCCCATTAAAGGTCATACGGATTTATGAAAGTGTACACTATCTATACTAATATTATAAAGAGGTAAAGTTTGTGAGTTTGTGACGTTGTAGGGGATAATCTCTGGAACTACTGGTCCGATTTGAATAATTCTTTCAGTGTTATATAGCTCATTGATCGAGAATGGTTATAGGTTACAAGCTATATATCATCACGCTAAGGCCAATAGGAGCGGAGCACAGACAAAAAATGTTTCAAAATCGGGATGTTTTTTCCTTTTGAGAACGCGAACGAAGTCACGGGCAGAGGCTAGTATATTATAAAACCGAGTCCTCTGCCACGTTTGTCCTGTTTGCAATAAACTCAAAAATTACTGAACGGATTTTTATACGGTTTTACTTCAGTAGATGAAAGTGATACACATACAAAACCTTTCTCGGTTTTGATATATCATTTGTCAAGTTTTATTATCAGAGCGTGACAACGTCCGTTGGGCCCGCTAATGTAATAAATAATAGTAATATTTAAATACTCACAGTATATACTCTTGAAATACTGCACTGATTATATACAAAACATACATAATACTAGCCTCTATCCGCGATTTCGTCTACAAGGAATAGTACTTCGAGCTAACGCTAACGATTTTGAAACATTCTTCATTGCTGCTCCGCTCTTATTTGTCTTAGCATATTAATATATAGCCTATAACCTACCTCGATAAATGAGCTATATAACACTCAAAGAGATTTTCAAATTGGACCAGTAGTTCCTGAGATTATCCCCTACAACATCACAAACTCAAACTCTACCTCTTTATAATATTAGTATAAATTATTTTATTATTTTAATACGAGGTAATAAAACGTAATTATTAGAACAATGTACGCGTTATTAGTCAGTAAATGTGATGACGAATGGAGCCGAGTATACGCGATTCGGTGCATCGCCGACCCGAACGCGCTTGATATAGTCTAACCGAGTAAACCCCAGACAGCATCACCAGCCCGAGTGTGACTGGATTGAATTAACTGTAATTAGGTATTATAATTATGAAAATAGAAATTGACACTGGAAGATGTTATTGCGACATTAATAATAAATTGATAGAAAGTTAACTATAATCAATTAAATAGGAGTTTTTGGCGGGATTTTAGTCTGTCATGTAGTGGATTTTATATCTTATTCATAATCTTGTGTTATTTGACTCTATATTTTGTAAATTTGGTGGTGTTTTACGTAATATAGTCAGTTTATTGTGCATAAGTGAAGTGAATGGAAAATAATGCCACGGAGCATGAAATTCTGAGATGCCACAAAAACTCTCTGGAAGGTTCTAACAAGAGATCCACTATCATGTTAGAATATTGACTCACACGACGCTTAGAATTGAAGTGATCGTACGACGCTTGTAATATTATTGACTACGTGACAGCAGTAATAATCTGAAAGATTGATTGCCAAAAAAAAAAGTCATTAATATTTGAGTTCGGAGTTTTTGGCTGGCTCTTGTGTCATAGTGGTCTTTATATTTTTTTCATAATCTTGTGTTATTTGCCTCTATATTGTGTAATGTTGTTAGTGCTTTACGTAATATAGTTCGGTGTTCGTGCATAAGTGAAGTGGATCGGAAATAATAGAACGGAGCATGGATTCTGACTTGCCACATAAACTCCATGTAGAGTTCTACAAGACTGTTACCATTTTGTTAGTTTATTGAAATCAGGAAACTTGTAATATCATTTATTCTCGACAATGGCAGTAATAATCTAGTAGAACATTGCTTGCCAAAAATAAAAAATATATATTTGAGATCAGGAATAAGTATGAATACCTAGTAGATAAGGACATTGGAAAAATCTCAACCTATGTATAGTTACTCAAATTTGCTTTGCACTTTTTATTAATTAAAAAAAATACATTTCATGCTTTCGAAATGGATAGGTGCTGGCAGTTCCAGTGGTGTCGCCAGTGTGAAAGCAGGTGAGGCATGTTACTTTGTGTTCGTGGTTGTTTGTTTTTATAATGTTTTTTTTTTTTAATTAAAAAATGAATCTTTGAATCGTACTACGTATTAGGAAATACATATATACTGAGAATATCTCCAAAATAAAAACTTATTAGTTTTAAAATATGGCAATAGAATATAGTTTGTACCACAATTAGTGGTATCAAGTAATAAAGTATGACATATCAATGAAAAAAATTAAACACGTCATAGGTGTGAGCTGTCAATAGTATCACCCTAAATTTGACAAGGAATAGACAAAAAAAGTCATTTTAAAATATAGGTATACATACATAGGTAAAATTTAAAATACGACAGCTTAAAAAAAATAATCACTTATATATGACGCAGCTAACGTTGGGGGCGGTAGTTGTAAAGGTATGACGTCAATCATAGATGACGTACTCCTTGTCAACTATGGACCAGTCGGTATTCTATTCAGAGGTATGAACGGTCCGACGATACGAACGAGACTGAACCCCGCTCCGTATTGCTACGCATTTTATGGGTTGGTTTCGTATAAGAGTGTAGCGCGTAATATTTATGTCGGTACAAATAATTTTTGACGATAGAACGGGTATTTGCGGCGACATATATGTACTAAATATCTCCTTTGCTTTTCTCTGAAAACATAACTAACGTAATAAAACACTATATTTCCAATTAAACTTATTTTCATATATTCTCTATTTTTCCATGCTGCTATGACCTATATCGGATCTGTATTGGGTAAACCTGCTCCGTTTGAATATTTGATTTTTATCCTGACCTATATACAAACTGCATGCATTTCTAATATTTTTTTATATATATAAAAAAAATTAAATCTTAAAAATGCATCCACAAAAATTCGATATTAAACGGTCAAGCTCCGCACACGAAATATAAATACAAACATGCTATTTTCGATCTGTAATTCTCGTCTGTCTGTCCGTAAACTCTGCTTTCATATTTTAAAACACAAATTTTGTAACTGATGTGCCAAATATTCAATATTATTTGTTCCATTAAAATAAATATACAATATACATTATTATGAGTGTTTTTATATACAATTAGTCTCGTTGTCTGACGTGACAGCACATATAACACCAGTATCTGTGACTTCTCCAGTATCAACTTCTGCTAAAGTCACTGATTCTACTGCTATGGCATCAGCCTCGGTCGAACCGGATGTCGCGTTTCCAGCTGTATTGAAAGGCTCACAAAAACAGAGAGTTCCGCCACCAGTCCCACCACGCGGTTCCCCTAAACCTAAGCGCGGTGGTGGCAACTCTCAATCGAGCCTCGAAACCAAAGGTGATTATCAAAACATCAATATCTCTGTAACAGATATACCTCCACAAACACCTATTACAAGCAGTGATGACGATTTCTCCTTTTATGGGCATGATTTTAAATTGCAAGAGCCTGCCGCATGCTACCTTCCACCTTCAATTTCTGATTTATCCGTTACTGTAACAAAGCTCGTAGCATCAAACTCTTTCTTAGATTTCGTTGAAGAAGGCCACAGTATTACTGAGAGATCTCATTACAATAATAATGCGACTGCTCAAACATCAATGATGTCCATGTATAATATTGGAACAATTGTTAGAGAACATTTAGATTCTGGCGATTATAACGATACATCGTTCACTGAATCTAGTAGTGAAGAGAAAATTGTTACACACCGTCCAACACAAGTAGTTGAACTGATAAATAAAGATACTAAACATATACATTCTATGACTTCAGCGGAATTGTTAAAAAATGAAGCCAATTCTACAAGCGATAGATTTTCGATACAAACAGATATAGAACCGTCTGAGAGATTCAGCTTGCATAACATTACATCATCGGACTTGATAACCGCAGCAAAAACTTTGAAAAAGGTTCCAAAAGTAGATAAAGAATCAATGGTAAATCCTAAAAAAGTTAACCAGAAGAATGAACAAAAAGAAACTATAGTAGACAAGATCGATAACATTAAAAGGAATTTAACGGAGATAAAAAACGTAACTAATTCAAAAAGAGAGAAGACAGATGAAAAAAAGTTAAAGCCAAAAGTAGAAATAAGGTCTTACACTGAAGGGCGATCTAGAGGAGGAATGACCAAAGATGAAGTAATTTGCCATAAGAAAGCCAAAACAAAGATCGATATGTTTCAAAAAAGGATACTGAAAGTTCAGTCAGATTCGGAAAGCAGTTCTAGGCGTAATTCTATATCTCCGCTAAAAAGCATAAAACCAAAAGAAGTTGTAAAAAAAGCCGAAAATATCTGCATACCAACAGAACACACACGTGGTAATACAAGCTCTGTGAACAAAAAACATTTATCTACGTCTTCCACCGTAACAAAATCCGTAGATCTGCAATCCTTAACTGGAAGCGTTCATGAAAAAATCAAACAATTCACAGAGAATATAATAATCATTTCACCTACGAAAATACCTCGACAGAATAAAAAGAACAGTTTCAAAAGAAAAGCAGACAAAAGAAAAGTTTACATAATGAAAAAAGATTTAGAAGAGGTGTTATAGGTTATTTTTAATGTATTTAAAACGTCCTAAAAGCAAATATATAAAACGAAAAGAACATATAAATTAGACAAAACGTTCAAAATGACAAGATACTATTATGCAATTGGTCTAATCCAATTTGAATAGAAATAAGAAAAATGTAATTTAAGATAACTGGATGCATGTAGGTAGAGTTAGCTTGTGTTGTGTGTGGTCTAGAAACTTACTATAATTTTTGTTTACATAATGCTATTTATTCTTAATGCACTCATTTGGCTATTTCTTTTTGTATGATTAAGATGTAGTGACCTTTTAACATTTACAACAACTCCTCAATTAGAGACAAAAAAAAATAATTAAATAAGTAACGAATTCAAACACAAAATTTATCTAAAGTAATGCTAGGACGTTAAACTTTCAAAGTATCTAAATATCTATAAAAAAATTATATTTTATTTTCATTACATATAATATGAAAACTGTGTAATTTTAAAAGTAAAATGTGTCAGTGTTAAAAGGTCCAAGAATTTACTAGTAAAATTTGCCATATAATTTTATTTAGCATTCTTAAAATTATTGATGTGTATTTCATTAGAAAATTGATTATTTCTAAATGGATAGATCTCTTTCTTTTTTTATGTTTAATGGGTTTGATTACATCTTCTTGTATTATTCTACCGATCCTATGATTCCTACATCTTTCCATAGTTAGGTAGCTATGTTATTCTGATATTATAATGCTTGGTTATAATATATTGTAACTTATTTTTTCTCTATACTTGATTATATAATTCCTGTCTGAATGAGTATTAGATCTTCACAGTTCACTTTCGTATGCAAATAATTATTTTCTTACGTTACAATGATTATTAGGGACATTGTTAAAATATACAAATATATCTATATTTATTTGAGCTACAATGTTAATTAAGAATTTATACATGTGCATTGCAACATCTAATTTCGATATCGTTGCTTGATTAAAAAGAAAATATCTATTTGCATACTCATATCACCCTTTCTGTATGCCTTTGCAACTCCCTACCATTTTAGGGCTAAAGTAGTAATGCTAGTAATCCATCCAGCTGCGGCCCCACAATCGTGTTGTTCTACCCCGCCGCCACCCTTCGAGGAAGCACCACCTCCGCGTACAAGCAGAACGAATTCCTCGTCGACGACGTCATCAAGTGCTTCTGGTAGACGTCGGGGCGCTTCGAGTGCTGCGAGCGTTATGACAACGTCTTCAGCGTCATCACTCGCTTTGACTCCTGCGGCTTTGAGCAGCGCGAGAAGTAATGAAGCCAGGTATTCATGTATTTTTGTACATCACAATTGCATATTACTATACTTCCAAGCAGCCGACATTCAAGTTGGCTATCGAACAGAGTTTCGACGTCTCCTTTGTCAATTTCAATTTTGTTTTTAAATATTTTTCCTTTTGAGTATTCCGTACGTATCAGAGAACTCTCTACAAAGGAAACTGCATAGATTAATAAGTATATAAATATTTTAAATTATGGCTAATATAATTATGGGTTGGTATTAGTTTCTTCGGAAGGAAGACGAATCAGACGAAAGTATAGTGGAAGAGGTACCTGCCCAGGTGGGTCAGTAATGACTTGAGGCCGCCGTAAAAAGGGCCTGCGGGCGATGGACGCGGGCACGTCCGTCGCCCTGGCAGTTATTCTGCACAGGCCCGTGTGGTTGAGGCGCATTGTGCCGATGCGCCTCTCACAACCGTGGGGGAGGGTAACTCTCGCCCTCCCCTGAGGGGTCTATCATCTTGACCCCTCGACCGCGAAGAGGCCTCTAATGAAGGGCCATCACCTGCCGGGGAGAAGACGCATTGCCAGTCGGCAGCTCCTGCTCCCCGGCATATAGGTGAGTGAAGGCACCATGGGGTTTTAGTTCGTGCAAGTCGGACATAACCCATCCTCAGCAGCCCGGCTATGGTGGGTATCCGTATGGATTTCCCCATGTAAAAAAAGAAAGTACCTGGCCAGGTAAAACACTTGATAATCAGTCACCTACTCATGTGTTCCAATAGCTTGATTTGCGAGCCTTGCGAATGACTATTCGCAGGGTCTAATGTGTTTAGTCTGTTAGGCCACTTTGTAATTATCAAGATTGTTATAACACTTTAAACGCCAAATGACATCGATTTTCTAAACTGTATTAGAATTGTTTCTAACTTGAGAAAATTACTAGAGTGCCTCTGGTAATCCAGTAGACTACTGTCCATCAAATCTTCAGTCATCAAAGATTTATTTTATTATCCAATGTGTCAGTTTTAATATAGTTGTAGAGAGACACACACTTGCATATTTATAGAGTGCGTGTAAGCTATAGATATGTAGGGAGTCAAAGTTCACTCATCGTTTCCCGTTCTAATACAATATGTACGTAACCAGTCTCGTTTTAACCGTTTAGGTGAATGTACGTGTGTTTAAGGAATCTGTTTTAACATGTAATTAAGTTATAATTATATTTTTTGAATGGTATAGACTCTTGATCCTTCTAAAATACTAACTTTTATTAATTCAACCGGGCTCACATGAAACATAGACTATATACAAACACACAAACACCTAAATAGTCATGTAAACAATATTCAACCGTAACTAGAAAACAATTCGTGAATTTATAACTTAGTCTGATATGTTTATTATTGAGTATTTCAGTTCACATACAACGTCTATAAAATCAGGCCTTTTTGCTCTAAATAGTTTATAATTTCCTACTACTAGTTAGTAAATTATTATTATTATATATATATTTTTTTACATTCAGCGTATGTTGGACGCCACCCGCGTCTGTAGAAGGTTCCACGCCGACCTGGACTGAGGGCACTCCCAGCTTCACCGAATCTAGTAGTAGTGAGCAAGGTGAGTACTTTAAAAAGACGTCAATTTACTGGTACGACATATATGTACGATCAAATTTTTCGGAGAAGGGAAATATCGTGGGGAAATCCTAATCAAGACACAATTTTACACACTGCCATTTCATTTCCAAACGAATAATCGCTTGTATTATAAGTAAGAGCTGATTAATAGATGCAATGATGATTTAGTGCTTAGAGTATTTCGACTTACCAATCTTTGCTTTGATTAAACCATGGTATGTTGGTAGGTTTTTTCTAAGTCCGGCCTGGTTAGCTACCATAATCAAATTGAAATTCTATGGCGTAGTACCTGTAGATGTACACTGGCGTCCATAGACACTAGCAACACCAGGGGGGTTGCAAGTGCGTTGCCAGCCTGTGTTTGGGGGAAGGAGGAAGGGTAGGTGGTCCTCTGGCGCTCTTATTAGCGGAACGAAACGCAACAACGCAAGCACTGTTACTTCATGTCAGTTTTCTGTGCGAGGGTGATACTATCCCGGGTAAACTAACCCATTCATACTGACACCAATAATAGATTCAGTGTGGCTCTACCACCTTGGAAATGATGATGATATTTACGAAATTAGTACTATACTCTTTTCGATAAAAAATTATCAGAATCTCCTACTGTTTAAGTCAGGCAAAAAGGGTGAATATATAGATAAGATCAAAGTTTAGTGGAAAAGAATAGATATTAGATTATTTAGATGAGATAATGGTAAAATAATGATGATAATGCTGAAAAATACTGGTTACCTCCACGAGGCCTAACATATATTTAAGATATTTTGTACCATTGTAAAGAAATTCGCCACAAGTCCTAAGTCAAGGTACTTACTAACTTCTACTTCTACAGGTCTTTATAATTTTTTTATTTAATTACATGCAACTACACCCTACTTTATATAATTACAGGCTACCCAATAACACTCAATTTTATACAATTACAGGGTATCTACATTCATCAAAAAAGTCTAAGCAACAGTACTAATTTAAATTTTAGGATGGTTCTTCACATTGTAACGTTTTTTAAAATACACTCATCAAAAAAGTCTAAGTAACATGTACTAATTTAAATTTTAGGATGGTTCTTCACGTAATAACGTTGTATTTTTTTTCTAAAATAATATCTTTAGGGTTCTATGATGTAAAAATAACAGCTGTTGTCTTTATAAGTTCTTTTAATAACAGAAATGAACAATATTAGAATATACTGTAGAAACTAAGATACATAAGAAACTAAACTTTTTTTTTTTATATGAAATTTCTAAAGAAAATGTATTTATTGTGAAAGAATAGAACAATTTAATACAAAGTATGCTCTCCTCTGCTATTCAGAACTTGTCGGCAACGATTATTCATTGAATTAATGAGACTGTTTATGTCATCTTGCGGTATTCGCTCCCAATGGAATTGTAGCAAATCCTTCAGCTGTTGGGTTGTTGTCGCTCCGTCCAAGTCCTTCAAAACACGTCTCTGGAGCATGTCCCATGCGTGCTCGATGGGGTTGAGATCTGGCGATTGTGCAGGCCAGGGCAATACACGGATGTTCTCCGTTGCAAAGTATTTACTGGTTCGCCGAGCTGTATGTGAACGCGCATTGTCATGCATTAACCTAAAATCGGGCCCAAAGGTTTGTGCAAATGGGTAGACATAAGGTCTGAAAATATCCTCAATGTAATTTTCAGCATTCATGTTTCCATTTACAAAAACGAGCTCAGTTCGCCTGTTCTTCATAACACCCGCCCATAACATAACTGTTGAGCCGCTCTATGGATGAACTTCCTGAACGCACCTGGGGTCTAACTCTTGAAACTGATTTCAATTTGGTTTTGTTTCTGATTCGAACTTGATGTTGATCCGAACTCGGTCTAAAAGGGTACTCTTGAACTAAATCGAATCGAAAATCAAGAACGAGTTACGATCGAATCATAGCGGTATCGTTAAGTGTATCCGGTCATAGTATACACACAATACGTCACAGTAAATTGTTATATATTTAAGCTTCATTCATAGTTTCTGTAGTATTATCTATCATTATAACGCTAGAATAATGATTTATATAAGGTAAAATATTATAAAATATGTCACATCTATTAAAAAAATCCTTAAATAATTGATTTTAATATCGAGGACATGTTTTTTAGTCTGTGTCACAGAATAAAGTCTGCCA
The DNA here is from genome assembly GCA_014332785.1 of Antheraea mylitta. Classification (NCBI taxonomy): domain Eukaryota; kingdom Metazoa; phylum Arthropoda; class Insecta; order Lepidoptera; family Saturniidae; genus Antheraea; species Antheraea mylitta. Next base: position 2,870,095 of record JACEII010000073.1, on the reverse strand, counting down.
TTATCTGTGCTTCGGACTGTCAGATTAAAAATCAAAACATTGGAATGTTTTTCAGAATTATTATGGGATGTATTTAATATATGACCATCGATTTATATTACATATATTTAAAGAAATCATTTAAAATATGCGAAAGAGAATATTTATGAAGTGCGTGTGTTAATATAAAACTTCATCTTTTGCGAACATACATTTAGAGAAACATATAAATATACTGCATTCTTAATTAGATATATTGTAAATTTTTAAAGTTAAATAGTGTAATAAGTATTAACTTTTCACTCATGACCGATTTCGTACTAAAAATTATAGTAACCGTGATAAGTATTTTCTTGGATTAAGAATATCATACACAACAAATTATTGAATGTGATGATTATAGCACTAATATAGTATGAAAAGAGACACTTAAAACCCAAACAATAACTAAATCCATTTACCTTTATAGACATAAACAAATGTAATATTTTGTATTTGTAGTGTAACTTTAACGTCATACAGGGTTTATGAACTATAAATAATGGATTTTAATATGTGTGCCAATACATTTTACTAATAAAATATCTCTTGTGTAATATTTTTTAACATTAGGAGTTAGTAACAGTTATATAAACTACTACCCTTGTATAAAGTTTATATCATACACATGTAGTATATTAAGAAAGGATTTAAAATACACTAAAGAGAGAATTGATATGAAGTCATCTTCTACTTTTATAAACATATAGCTATTTAGACATGTAAATATAACTTTGCCAGACAGTTGGTGTGTCTTAACATTTAATATCATAGTGATACCAATCATAACCAATTTTATAATAAAAACTTTAGCGATCATAGTATATTTTATGTTAGTGTAGCTTACTTGATTAAAAATATTATACAGTATAGAGATATTGTAGGTGATATCTCGAAATAGTTTATTTTTGATCTTATGGCGGCTTACATACACTTACACACATTCATATACTGTCCCGTTCAGTACTTCATAGTTTACCATATAGATGGACTGTTCTATACATTTTGTTAGAACAATAAATTAGTTTTTAATTCACATGTGATTACATTTATAAAAAATGTCAATAAAAAAGGGTTTCTTTCACAATTCTTTATTAACAACAAGAGCTTCTAACACAATTCATCAAACTGTATCATAATTCAAATAAAACAGCACATATTTACTCTTCACTTATGTTACTGGACACTGTGATGATATAAATAACCTTCAGGGATTTTACTTCTATCAGTATCTCATAGAACAGTTGGATTATAACGCTTGACAAGATTTTATCCTTTTTAAGAGATCCAACTCATGTATTTACTATAAGAGTATTTTTTATTCTTCTTAGGATTTTACTGCGATCACCTAAAAAAAACAATATATCATTATTTGCCTGTATGATGTTAAAACTTTTCTATAATCTTGAATTAACTATAGTATGCTTTTCTACTTATCAATTGCATCTTATAATCCTTTATAGAATTCCTTGTTAATTATTAAATACCCCGGGTGACATATATCTAACTTATACTAGAAAACTATTCATATTACAAATAAGAAAAATATTTTTATAACATGAATTTAAATTTGGCATACATTATGTTTATATAATGGCACACATACAGATATTAGTCACATAAAGACGAAACTAAACTTGCTAATCAAACAAATGAGAACTCACAATAACTCAACTAAAGAGTAAAGCTTAGTAACATGAGATTTATATAAAAGCTTAATTAATTATCTTCATTACTTAACCTATACCCATATAACCTATATTATTTTTATGTATAAATCTTGATTCATGAGATGAAGATAACTTTATAAATATTTTATCGCTAGTTCACTTTCTTAAGTCATCCTTTTGAGTAATAAAATGGCCATGATGTTGTCATTCTATATCTTTGTAAAATAAAATAATGATGCACCCAAAATCATTAAATTACAATCCTATTCCTCATATACTTTTTATCAAGTTACTCTTATACATATATTCACATTTGTGGCCGACCTTGTATGCCTTTTTTGTCACTGAGAATTTTAGGTACAGCTTAAAATGCATGAATATAGCAAACAAACATACTGACATGGAAACTTAAATGTTAAAACTTACTCTGTTATTAATAGAAATATCATAATGTTGTAGATTTATCCATGTAGGGTATAATATACACTTAACAACACTTAGAATTCCTTCAACATTCGATAATTTCTTCAATATTCCATAATTTCTTCAACTCCATGAGAATATCAATTTGACTAATGTAGTTGTTATATCGACTTATATTTATCAAATATCTTCACGCATGTGGGTTATTTTGGTTTGGTACTCCAAAGAAAACGATAATAACGTAGATTTTTAAGTAAATATCACAATAAAACAGTAAAATAACCTCACTCGATCCTTACAAAGTACCATTTTGGCAATCGTGTATTTTGACACTTGTTTTCGATTTAACAATTCGATTCACAGCTGTCAAACAGATTGAAGAGTACCGATTTTACGATCCTAACGAAAAAGTCGATCGAAGTTATTTTGTATTTGAACCACAGCACGATCAAGCGCTAGTATTGATTTCAAGAGTACGAATTAGCTCGTGTTCGAATAGAACTCGATTTGATTTAGAACTCGAAAGCGTCAAGAGTAAGCTAGCTGAGCCTTTCAGTATTTCCGGGCCGACGATACAGTCGCACCCTTCTTGTATCAGGCTTCAACCCGAATCGCGACTCATCGGAAAACATAATTTTATCCCATTGTTTTTTTTTTTCGAAATGTCTACGCTATTGACCCAGTAAGGTCTTAACAGCTTCACCGGACTACAAAATCCCTACATTATCCCATTGTTCCTGGGTCCATGTTATGCGTTCTCTACACCATTCATATCGACGAGCGCGATTCCCGTGACGTATCGGTGGGCACCTGATTGGGCGTCGAGCTCGTAGGCCGTATTCATGCAGTCGATTTCTCAAAGTTTGAGGACTTACATCAACACCACTTGAAATTTGTAGCCACAAACTTATCTCTCGAGCGGTTAACATCGGTTGGCGTCTTGCAGTCATTTGTGTGTACCGGTCTTGCCGAGTGCGTGTACTCCTTTTACGGCCTGGATGCTGTTCAGCGGGTTCTCCTGTATTATTGTAGCGCTGCCAAAGACGACAAATAACACTTCTATGAATGCCAAAATGTCGATATACGTGAGATTGATTACTTCCCGCTTGCAACATCCCTACAGCTCTTTGCATTTCATCTGCCATCAGATGACGTCGCTTCATGACGTAAAGAATATCTAACAATTCAATTTTGTCGCTAACTTTATTTAAATGGTTAGTAAAATTTTAAAATCAAGACTAAACGTAGCAATTAAAACGCACTTAAATTCAAACAAATTTGCAGTCATTTGAATTTTATGAAAAAACAAAATATAATCAAATTTTTTTATACAACCAGCTAGTATGTCATCAATAACAAAAAACTTTACTTACCTACGCACTTTGTTTGAGTAAATACTTAGAAATTAATTAATATAAATGGTAAAATTTGTAATATCACGCATGTTGCTTAGACTTTTTTGATCTGTGTAATTGTATAATCGTTTTGTTGTTACCACGAGCTGGCACATTAGGTTGCCATAGCAATTATAAAAATAGAAAAAATGTGACAATACAACATGGAAAAAAAGAATATAGCTCCTGAAACAATTTCGGGTATTTTATTTAAAGTACAAAAGTATCGCCGATATATTGATGGAATATATATATTGAAGGACCAAACGTACATTTGGTCCTTCGGAGCTGGATTATAATATTGGCAGGCGAATAAAATTGATACTTTTGTCTTGGGTGGAACTCGAAACGGTGGAGCGTTGCGGTAGCGTATTCGCATTCAGGAGCACTGGTGTCAGGTCACCGGTAGGAGGTTACAGACAATTTCCCGAGTAAGAGTTGTCAAAATACAATTAATGTGGTAGACGGAGCCGGGAAATATTGGTGTCCGTTTGTGTGAGCTATCGGTGCATGAAGTAGACAAACTGAGGCACGGACGGAAGTAGTCACCAGAAAAATTGGACATAGTGGCGTCACAATACATAAAGTGAAGTATTATATTATAAAGGGGTATATAATTTACGTTTTATGTAGCAGTCAAAGCGAAAGTCAATAAGTTTTTGAAATGCTAAATTACTTATAAAGAAAATATGTTGTTGTTTGAGGATAGATTCGATAATATAAAGTAATTTATGCTTGTGAAACTTTGATAGAATCTTGTAATATTGTATTTAATCATTGCATATTTGAGTCCGTATTATGTTTAATGTAATATTAATGTTATATAGAATGTACTATTGAAAATTGTGTCACGTACGTCAAATTTTGTGTGAATATTCTTTTGTTATAAGCATGGAGGCGCTACTAAATTTCCAGTTAGATTTAAGTTCCAGAATTAAAAAGGCTTATACAAATTATAAGAAAAGTTCTAAAGAAAGGTTAGCGGTAAAAGGTTATACTGATGCGCGTTTGGATTCTTTGGAACAGTTATGGTTAGAATTTTTATCGGGTCATAAAGAGATTATGCGTAATTACAGTCCACGCGAGCTAAAAGATACAAATTATTTGACAGATGATTTATATAGTACAACTGAAGAAATATATATTGATTGTAAGTGTGAATTAAAACAGGTTTTGGAGAAATTCAGTAGTGAGCAGCAAACTGTGTCAACTATTAAGTGTGCTCAAGTTAAATTACCTAAAATAAACATTCCAACATTTTCGGGCAAATATTCGGAGTGGTCTACGTTTCGGAATTTATTTCTATCACTGGTGCATACTAATGATAGTTTGGTTGACGTTCAGAAACTGCATTATCTTAAGGGTTATTTAACGGGAGAACCTGAGCAGTTACTTAGATACATACCGATTGTAGACGCTAATTATAATAGATGTTGGAATATACTGGAGGAACGATATAATAATAAGCGATATATATGTCATCACATTTTGCAAAGGTTGTTGGGTCAAAGGAACATTGTAAATGAGTCTGCTAGTAGCTTAAAAGCATTAATAGATACCACAAATGATTGTTTGCACGCGTTATCTAATATTGATGTAGATATAAAAGGTTGGGATGTTATGATCATACCCATATTAACGTCGAAGCTGGACCCAGAATCCAGAAGACAATGGGAATTTAATGTTAATCAAGGTAGTTCATTAGATGAACTTCCTTCATATAAACAGTTTGAGGAGTTTATAACGAATCGTTATCGGGCTATTGAATTCCTGGAATCTGGATCCACTACAAAACGAGGTCAGACTTCTGAGGATTATGTAAAGAGAACGTTACATGTAGCAAGTATCAGTTGTGAGTTTTGCTCAGAAGAACATAGGCTTGGTTTTTGTAAAGGATTTGCTAAGGAAACCGTTGACTCTCGACGTAAATTTGTAGGAACTAACGGCTTACGTTTCATTTGCTTGGGAAAAGGTCACGTGGCTAAATATTGTCGGTATAAAGGGCGATGCAAAGTTTGTGGAAGGAAAAATAATTCCCTCTTACACCCACAGGGCAATGTGACAAATGTTGACGTTGACAATAACAATGGGTCAAGTGATAAAACTTCTGCTGAAGATATAGTCCCAAACACCAAAGATACAATAATTTCATGTTTAACGACTGGAGAGGTATATAGTCATCAGTTGTTGCCTACTGCTTTGGTCATGGCTAAATCGAAAAGAATAAGGTATCCGGTACGCGCATTGTTGGATCAAGGGTCACAATCTTGCTTCATAACGGAGGAACTTGTTGAGCTGCTAGGGTTGAGAAAATATCCTGTAAAAGGACAGATCGCAGGGTTAGGTGCACAAGCGTCGACATGTAAGGCGAAGGTCGTAATAGAAGTAGAGTCACGTGTCGATCCAAGCTTCAAGATCAAAACTGAGGCATATGTGTTGAAGACAATTACTGGTCTATTGCCAGCGTGCAAGATCGAGAGCATGGAGTTGCCAAAGATTACAACGCTGACTCTTGCAGATCCTGGGTATAGTACTCCAGGTAAAATAGATTTACTCTTGGGAGCCGGTGTTTATGGTAAAATAATACAGTCTGGAGTGAAAAGGGATTCAATTGGATCACCAGTGGCACAAGCTTCGGCTCTTGGTTGGGTTTTATTTGGAGATATCAGAACCACAAACAAATCTTGTCTGATAAAGGCATCTCATTGCCGTACGGACAATAATGAACTTCTGAAAAAATGCTGTGATTTTGTGTCAGAAGCAGAGTTACCGAGACAAAGTTCTGAAAGAAGAAGAAATAGAATGTAAGCACATCTCTTCTATTGTAAGTTATTAGAATAACTTATTAACAGAACGACAAACTATAGCAAAAGAGGTACAATTATACCAGGAAATTGACGAATCACTAACTAAAGCTAAAATTTAAAGAAAAGGTTGAGGAACAGTGACAATTGGATGTTGAAATTGAACAAATTATCATGTTATCTGCTCAGTTCAAATTTGTGAAATGATTAATTTTGGACTTTTGAAAAGATGGCGATATTTATTGCAGGGTTTATAGTGACATTGGTCACAGGAATATTTTATCAAAATTAACCACATATGTAAATTGAGAGATTGAGACATTGTGGTAGTAGGAGAGGATGGTTTTCCTACATTCATGTGGTTGATTGGGAATAATAGAGCTTTTTCGGGTTGGTTGGTTAACGGTGTAGTAATTTCAAATATCAAAAAACGGTTTTCTTAAAGAACCGACTGAGATTAATATTCAGAAGCGTTAACAGGTTAAATTATAAAAAAATACTTTATAATGTAGTTTTAGTTAAGGCTTTTCCTGTTTATTTTATTGTTTTTAAGTGGCTATCTAATGTTAAGGTGGGCGGAATAATAAAGAACATTGATTGTTCTTGGTGGGCGGTATGTATAATCGTTTTGTTGTTACCACGAGCTGGCACATTAGGTTGCCATAGCAATTATAAAAATAGAAAAAATGTGACAATACAACATGGAATAAAAGAATATAGCTCCTGAAACAATTTCGGGTATTTTATTTAAAGTACAAAAGTATCGCCGATATATTGATTGTGAATCGTACAGTAATAATACCCAACGTTTATATAATAACAGGTTACCCAATTTAAATTATTTAGAGTCTACCTAATAACACCCAATTTATTTAATTACAATCTACTCAATAATACCCAACTTTTATATAATTACAGGCTACCTAATATCACCCAACTTTTATATAATTACAGGCTACCTAATAACACCTAACTTTTATGTAATTATAGGCTACCTAATAACACCCAACTTTTATACAATTACATTTACAGGCTACCCAATAACACCCGCCAGGTCGGATTGCGGTCGCTCCCCTCGACCACCGCCGCCGCCTGCCCGCAGCGCCCCACCTACCACTATCAACTGTCTAACCAGCGAAGTTGTGAGTATAATTTGGTTGTTCTGCTTTGGTCATGGTTGGACGATATGGTGGAGAGAGTTAATAAAAAATGAAACAATTGTGTTAGATGGAATCTGACCACCATACGTATACTGATGAAACCAACACTGTCTTTTTTTAGTTTATCACATTTTAAGGTTACCTCTTATATATAATAGGTTTGCAGGCTGAAATGACAGTGATGGTTGTCGATGGATGGGAGATATTTCGGTGTTGCCATGCAACTCAACAGTTTTAAAATTTACACGTGAATGAAACTGCGTAGTATATAGCTTGTCAACGAATGTTCGATTATCGATATGTTTTTGGTTTTCTCCTCTGTTATCCATATCGTCCAACAATATCATAATGTCACGGTATATGGGTACGTATTTTTGTCCCTCTCTCACACGGTGGTGGATTTAGCATTGTATCTCACTTATCATACAGGTGCTAATGCTTTTAGTAATGTTAATAACGCCGCGTATAATTAGATGACAATTCGTATATAAGAGTCAAAATTTTAATTTTTTTTTTTAAACAATTTAAATTTCGATTATTATTGGTTGAAAGAACAAATATATATACAAATATATACGCAGATTTGTTAACTTATCCATTAAATAATACCTGTCTCGCTTTGTGTTCTATAAGTGACAGCAAGTCAAAGTTACGCAATATGAATTAAAAAAAAAAAAAAACAATCTTTTAATCCCAAGTCATGTTTTTATTGTCGATTTGTCGCGTATTTAAATGGATAAGCTGGCAATACTAAATATGGATTAACTAGAACAATTTCTGTTATTTATAGTAAATAAAAGCATATAGCTCGCAGCTTTTTAAATAAAATATCTATTATATTAAAATATGCTAACATTTATACAGTTTATTATTAAAAAATTAATGCTGCAATTTCTTTGGACGCTGCTTAAATGGTGGGTTGTGTTTATAGTTGCATTTGAAAGAGAAAGTAGAGAAAGATTACAAATGATTAGAGAGATACCCCAAAAAACGCGTTATACATCGCTTGCCTGCTCTCATGGACGACTGACTAACAACAAACATGACCACGTTTTTGAGTACCGAACCGACATAATTTCTTAGTATATATTTTTTACGCAAAAACTTTTTCGTACTTAGATATTATGAACCGTAGTATTTTATGCGTTAATCCTGCATCTCTCTATTTTTGTTTTAAAAAGAACCATCAATAATTTAAACGCGATTTTACACTGTCATATAGTGATTTTAATTTATTTTTTTTTCATAACCTTCAATTATTTAATTTATTGCTATGTAATGTTGGGGGCATTTTGTCTAATAAAGTTTGTTTTCGTACACAAATTAAGTTGATTAAAAATAATAACACGGAAAATGAATTCTGAGTGATCACGATTTTGTTATCACACAGCAGTTTCTTACAACATTGAAGTCACAACGAGACTATAAAAATTACTAACATAATAATGACACTAACAGGCAGAGGTTATACCGAAGAAAAAAATTAACATTAATAATCTATACTTATATACTGATATTATAAAGAGGTACAGTTTGCGAGCTTGTAGGGGGTAATATCTGGATCTACTAAACCGATTTTGAAAAAAAAAAGCAATAAAAAGCCACGTCATTTCTGTGACATATCAACCCGAATAATTAAAGACTTGTGGTAGTCGGATATGTAAAGTAAGTCGGAGAAAACACTCCCTTAACGATGAGAGATATATGATTATGTTCTAGAGAAAAGTTGTAGACCTTGATAATGCCTACAAAAAAGTCACAAAGAATAGTGTTCTATATTAGAAAAATAATTTAAATTGTTCAGTGAAGTTTATTGGTCATATTTATCAGCAACAATTATGAATTCTTATCAACATGTAATGATATAATAACTGAGCCATAGCAACACGTGGCCGGGTCAGCTAGTATTCTATACAGAGAATTGACAGTTGAAGTGGAAAAGAAAATTACATGTATATAAATTAAACAAAATAGAATTGAACTTTGACGTGTTATTATTACTATCATATTTTAATAATATTTTCTAAAAGTTAAATACCATGTTAGCCAAATTATCAATAGATGTTCTGCAACATATACAAATCATTTTTTGCGTAAGCAATTTAATCACTACAAATCATTACAATATTTTACCTATCTATTCTAAGAAGTCTATGATTTTTAAAATTAAACGGCCTGTTTGGTAGGTTAAAACGTGGTTTAAATAATTAAATAGTTTAGTTAATTATCTGTCAGTGATTTTTGTGTTCAATGAAAATAAAATTGTACTCTTTTATCCACTTTACACTTGTTGTTAATCAGTCGGTGCTAGCATTTTATATTGAACTACAGTAATGTTTCGTCATTCAAGTTTGATATTTAAAAAAAAACATAATTAAGTTCTTCCATTGTATGGAATAGGATGAAAAAACACATACAAAAATCCGATTTGGATTTAGTGGATTTTTAGCAATAATGAAATCGTTGTGTATTGATTTACGAAAGAGAAACTGATGTTTGGTTTCTAAGTGTTCGTATTGTTAAGACGTAATATTATTTAAAAAAAGTTAAAATGATAAGAGTATGTACAATATATGTTCAATTTATGCAATCGTAAATAATTAAAAGCCAAAAATTGTGGACCCTATTTGGAATAAATAGTATTTTAATCGATACACGTTTGTAGTTAGTATTCGTTATTTTAGGTTATGTTTTGTAATTAGTATTTCGGGGGCCTTTTTCAAAGATTTAATCTGTTTATTTTGATGAATTAATCAGTCGAATTTAATTTATTACACTATTCAGTTTGTTAGTAATTAGAAAGTCGAGGTTTTTGTAACATTTTCAATAAAAAAAGAGGCCCCTAAAGTTCTAAATAAAATTGTACGACTGACTCAATTAAATATAATTAGACTACGACTAGTCGACGTATTTAGAACAAGAAAAGAAACAACAATTTTAATAAATAAAAGAATACTAAGCTATTTTAAAAACAACATTTCTAAAAATCCATTTTCATCATTGTAATCTTTTTACTAATATAAAGAAATTAATTTTATTTTTTCAACTGAAATATCAAGTACATATGAAGAATAAAAAAAAGACATATTATTAAGTGATAAATTTAATATAAAAAATACGGATAAAAATATTCTATGCAACTAAATAATGCCTGAATATAATTATACAACAATAGATATTCAGATTTCTACCATTTTATTCCAGTGTTGTCATTCGATGTTATTCTAATTCTACCAATATATTAAATGAAATATATATAATACTATTTGATAATTTTTTGAAATGGTTGTTCGCGTAACAATATCGATTTTATTGTTCGCTTTTGAATTATATATAATTACGCTTTCATGTGAGTGTCATAATATAACGTGTCAATGTCTAATAATCTGTGAGTACTTCTGTTATGTTAAAAATCAATTAAAAAATACATAAGTGCAGTAGAACCTGTTTAAGTCGAATCTCGAAAGTCGATAACTACCAAAACTCCAAAAAATGTCGCATTCCCTCTCCCTCCAGCTCCTAAACCGCAATTCAATAGGTGGTAGAGATACGTTGAAGTTATTACTGGCTTCAACATGAATAGATCGACTCGTCCGGAGTAGTACCACCCTCTCACAGAAAGCCGACGTGAAGTAACAGTGCTTGCATTGTTGCGTTTCGTTCGATCAGTTAGAGCGCCGGAGGCCCACCTCTCCTCACCTTCCCCCTCTCCTCACCTTCCCCCTCTCCTCACCTTCCCCCTCTCCTCACCTTCCGCTCTCCTCTTCCTTTCCTTCCCTCCTTAGGCACCTGCTACTCCCTTAGTGTTGCAAGTGTCTATGGACGGGGGTGATCACTTAACATCAGGTGACCCAACTGTTCGTTTGCCATGATATAAAAAAACCTTGAAAATACAACACTATAAGTGGATATTTTCTGTCTCCCTTACAAGCTATTTCCTATTTTTCAAATCATAGTTGTATTTCGAACAAAGCGATATTTGATTTTGCAACATAACTCGATCACTTGAAACTAACAACCTATATATCTCGAAGAAAATTATGTTACCAACTTCAAGAATTTGTCAATAATGTTAACTCAAAATTGGTGAAAACAAATTTGAAAATTCTCGAGTCTTTTATTTTCTTACAAAATCAGCTTGAGGTCGAAATTCTTCCTAAGTCGTACAACTCTGTAATATGAAATTTTTGGTGTCTCCCTTGAAGTTCGACTTACACAGCCTACAGTATTTGTGCTTAATGTATATTATTTTGTTACTTTCATACATTTTATTATAGTCAAAAAGGGAGAAAACGATCAATGAAACCAATATTAAAGAATAAGAATGAAACCGGACTGTAAATTTATATTACAGAGTAAAAATCTCTTCATGAGTTATTATAGTTCTCAATACAATGATATGTAACTAATATATACAACTCTATGTATTTGTATTAAGCCGACTTCAGAAGTACTTGCAGATGAAATATAAAAATAGTTTCTTGTAAGAGGTGACCTTTTTTTTAAGTTATATACATAAATTTTAATTCTAAATTACCAATTGTAAAAATATTTAGTTACATTTGACTTGCTGCCTTTAATTTTGCAAGATTTACTACTTATTCAATATACATGTTAGTTATTGATACCAGTTAAAGCTTCATATTTTCATGTTTTAATGTAATGAATCATACATTTTTTGTAGTCTTTTCACAAAATAAAATTTGAATGTTTATTCAGTTAATATTGCCACATATTATCATGAGATGTGCCATTTAAAAGTAATACATATGTTATTAATAATTCGCGTAATTAATTCTGTATTGCTAACTGATTACTAATGATTGATATATGATAATAAAGATATTTGGGTTCCATGATTATGCGAAATGGGATTATTAAAAGTACAATTAAAAATTAACACAATAGGCACAATCGTGAACCACAGTGGAAACATGCTTTGATATTTTTTGCTCTGGTCACCCTTACAATAACTTTACTGATGTGCGAAAATAATGTTGTCGTTGTTACTATTATATTAAATAATAATGTACATTTTGTTGTTGTTGACTATTTAAGATCACTGACATGTAGAATAAATATTTGGAAAAAAAGGAATCAATTTATTCGGTTGCTATGACGTATGTAGATTAGTATACTTCATTTTGTCACTTTATCGTAGATGAAAACCTTTATGACTTATTCATTTCTACTTTGATTTTATTAAAACAAAGTAAAATTTATTTAGCCAATAATCAGTCTTCAATCAAACAGAAAAAGACTTGAAAATGAGACGTGCATTAGCTTTTTTATTACAATCTAATAAAGGTAATGAAAACACAATCTATATTTATAATATTTACTAGATTTCCTCGAAATTATATGGTATTGAATAATTTATCATTATTTCTATTGGAATTCGCATCTATAAAAAACCTACTAAATAGTAGAAATCGGCTTTAAGCTTACAACATTGAATGGCTTCTAGCAACAAGTACTATTAACATTTCATTTTACGAAACCTGATACATAATATAAAAGGTAAGATATTATTTATTTATAGCTATTTTTCAAATTAGTCGCAGTAGTGCATATTTAGACTGAAATTGATCAAAAAAGAAAAGAAAAATCACTGTGTATACTAAATTGGATAACTTTTTAGATTTTTAACTATGGAGTTTCCATTGCTTAATATAAAATATTTCAATTGATGTTCTTTGAGAAAGACTGGGTTGCCAATAACGAAAACTTGAAAGAAAAGAAAATATATGAATTCTAAAGGGAATTAAATTTTACTTTTCTATTAAATCTTCTTTGAAGCTGTCATGTTATCATAGTACAGATATATGTTTTTATTTGAGTTATTATGTTAACACTTATTTATATGACAGGTTGAAATAACGCATCTAACATCAGAAACGTCGCGCATAACAATATCAACTTACGAAGTACAGCAACAAATGGAATCTGAAGATTAAACTGTTATTTAGTTAAGTGCTTAAAACTATTCATTGAAATACCTGCATCATATTTAAATATAGTGGTCTTATTTTTAACTCACTATTTAGGCATCAAAAATTCTTTATTTGGGCCAACATGTGTTAGTAAGCGTAGTCCGGTGAAACTATTAAGACCTTGGTAGGTCAATAGCGTAGTCAGTTCGAGAAAAAAAAAAGGTGTTAATTAAGAACAACTTTGCGAAATTTTATGCTTCTAGACTCCGTTTAATCTACGCCAATTCAATATTAATATTTTTATAAAGTTATTTTCTTGGTTTATGGAAATATTTAATAAATAAATTAGTACCGATAGAAGCTAAACCTAGAGATCTCAGAGATAATTTATAGTAGGTAACTTAAACGAACTTAAAAAAACTGTATCTTTTACTTTTTAAAACCTGTATCTTTTAGAACAACAAAATATATCAAATATGTAAAGGGGTTGCCAGGTAACACCGAGGAGTATTAATTACTTATAAATATATTATTATACAGCATCATTAAAAAAGAGTACCTTTTGATTTATCATATTTTTATTAATTTATAGACTAGTCCGTCAATACTAGTATACCATACATACAAATAAATAAAAAGAAACGTGTAGTATATATAAATAAAATAGTGCGTGGAGTCCCTCCGCGCGGAAGAAGTGACACTTCATAATGTGGAAATATAAATAGGAAGAGGTAGAAATTGATGTCAATAACTATACATATAAACAGGTATACTACGCGCATGCGTTCGAGTGCCACGCATTCACTCTCGTTGTGTCTCTTTCTATTTCCCCTCCCTAGGAGCGTTAAACGTTTAACGCAATCTTGCTGGAAGTCGCATTAGTAGTTTCAGTTCAAAATAGATACTGGTATTTCAATGTATAGTAAATTTAGTAACGTGTAATCACAACTGTTTACAACTTGTTCGTATAATCTGTTATTTAGCTTTTTTACATTCTTGTAATCAGTATTTATTAAGATGTTAGACGCTTTTGTAATTATTAATGTATCAATAAAATAGTCTCGATTGTTAATGAATTGATGGTGAACCGATTTCATCAATTAAAATTACAACAGTGTCAGATAGCGAAAGTTCTCTAGGTGTATGAAAGTTTTTCAAGTGAAACTACTTATGGAAGGGCTTTAAAATTCTGATCCGTAACCTTTGTGTGTGACGAAAAGTGGTGGGAGTGAACATTGTGCCGGATAGAGTATTGAAAACACCGGTTCTCGTCCGATCACCGAAGTTAAGCAACGTCGGGCGCGGTCCGTATTTGGATGGGTAACCGCCTAGGAACACCGTGTAAGCTTGGTTTTTTGTTATATTTTTTTACTATAACACAAGAATTTCACTTTTCTCGTGTATTTAGGACATACCCTGTTTCTTTTTCTATTTTATTTGATACTTAAAAATAAATTTATCTAAAGACTTTGGCCACATATATTTCATTTCTTCAAAATGTTCTCTTTGAAAACTAATCAATCTTTTATTATAGAAATAAGAATGGATATTGTATATCACACGTTATTATATTGCCCAGTTTAGGAATACTAATAATTTTCGAAATTGTAACGCCAATGCATTAATTCCCTCTCATACTGCACCTTGAGGATTTTCACTTCAGAAAGTTAATACAATTTGTATGTCATCTGGAAAAGCAGTAAATGTAATAAAATCAACACTGCCATTGTAATAATTAATAAAACTATCAAGAATAGTTATCTTTAGGTTAAAACTTCGGCACGTGGAAGTTTCGATATAAGTTTTAAATATAAGCAGTACATCTTTATAAACGTTGGTCAATAGTAACCCGCCTAATTTTAAACGTCGTTATTGAGATCGAGAGTGTCAAGATAAACTATTTACTTTTTAGTGTATCGGTACTCTCTTGAAGTCCATGGCGATATTTTGTTTTATTAAGCTCAATTTTTTACCTACGCATGTTAGATATACGTAAACAATCATGAATCTTTTATTATAGACTGATTAACTTAGATCTGATTTATTTAGCTTTTTATTTTGTATTCTTACAATTCTTGGGGCATTATTTGTGCCACAAATCGATTAATTGTAGTTTATAAGTAGGTAATTGTGTACACAATATTATTTTGAAATTTCGTGCTATGTTTAGAATTTACTGGTAATAATTTTGTTATGGTAACACTGGCTTTATGTTATCTGTATTTTTATGATGCGATATTTTGTCTATTGATAAATATCAACTTTTTATATAATTAGAGCTAATGTCAAATTGACAAGCCATTAATAATAAAGATGCGTTCAAGTATTATTTCACGTAGAATTAAATAAAATAACATAAGTTTGTATCATAATTATTATTTACTGAATACATTTGTTATTTAAATTGTATTTATATGAAACATATTTCAGAATTTTATTTTGATTTAATGTAATACTAACAGATATCTCAATGAGATTTATATTTTAAAAAACACTCTTTAACAATGACATATTTAAAGTAACATAATAAATCATAAAAACTCAGGAAAATAAAAATAACAATGTAAATTAGAAATAACAAACACAATACAATGCCCATCCCGACAGCCTGACAGCCGACGAACGAGCGAGAATATCCTCAATGCCTCGACCGATTCGTTTTATGTAGCATTCAACCAATGTACGATCGGCCGATAACTTCGACCAATGATTGTGTCAGGTCTATAGTACGGACAGCTCTAATGCAATCTCTGTTAACGATACGATATTCAGTTTGGATTTCCACGATGATTAGTATGCATTTACTGATTTTTTAGGTACTTTATAGATTTCAGTTTCTAACCGTATTCACACCTGGTGTTAAATTACAATATGGCCTAAGATCATAAGCACAATAAACATAGATCGGCACTGGCTCCCGAGTCCAGCTACCGGAATACACATGGAGGCGTTTCTGTCAATACTTCAAACTGAACGTTTCGTTTAGAAACGAAAGGATTATTTAGTTAGTTTTTGACGGGATTTCAGTCTGTCATGTAGTAGATTTTATATTTTATTCATAATCCTGTGTTATTTAATTGTATATTTTGTAAATTTGGTGTTGCTTTACGTAATATAGTTAGTTTATTGTGGTTAAGTGAAGTGATTAGAAAATACGGAGCATGAGATTCTGAGATGCCACAAATACACCCTGGAAAGTTCTAACAAAGGAGCCATCATCTTGTTAGAAGATTGAAATAATCACACGACGCTTGTAATATTTTACCTATACGACAATGGCACTAATAATCTGAATGATCGGTTGCCAAAAATGAAGTTAAAAAAAATACTTAGGATGTTAGCGAGATCTTTGTTATGTAGTAACTTGTATTTTTTTTTTAAATTAATGGTCGCAATTTGACCCATATTGTGTCAAACTGGTGGTATCTTTCGTAATGTAAATATGCTATTGTTAATAAGTGGATTTGGAATATGGCCTGAATTCTGAAATAAAAGCTTATTGAGAAATTATAAAAAGGGAGAAGTAATCTTGTTTAAAGGTTAAAATAACCACAGGACATTCCTTGTAATTACAGTAATAATCTTCAATACAGAAGACTGGATTACAAATTATCTAGAAGAATATAATATCAGTCTTGTATCGAATTATCATTGTAAAAATAAAAAGTGTGTGTCATGTAATCGTTCACAAGAGTGATGATGTCAATCAAGTTTATAACATAGAATCCCTATATTTTCATTATACGTAGTATGCAAATAAGAAATAAAAGCAACGTAACACGCAGATTTCATTCGCAGAAATATAAAAAAAACTACATATGCGAACTTTTTATAGTATACTTTTTGGGGTCGGCGTTCAGAAGTTCTGTAGAAAAAATAAAACTTGAACGCATCTTAATGAAAATTAAATCTTAAATCATATAACTAATGTGAAATTTCTAGCTATTTATAGTACAAAGTTTAAGATTTGTTTCAATTCGTCATAAATTGTATGGAAGTAGGACTTAATCAATAATTCTATTTCGTAACACGTGTTTTCTAGTGACTTACGTGTGTTCGTAAATTAACCCTTTGCAGTCGAAGGCTCTGGAGCGGAACCATTTAACATAGTGTGCGTCATTTGTCCCCAAACGACCTTATTTATTTATAAAATCGGTCGGTGTTATAACAAAAATTTAAATACGTATTGAATATTGCTTTAAAAAAGTTATGTTTTAAATGCACCGCGCTCGCTGAATGTTCGCCATATTGCTCTTTTGTCTCGCTTTCATTAGGTTAGGTGCCAATTGCGAAAAAAGGATAACGCGAACTAGTCCGGGTGAGCGCGGTGCATTTAGTACAAAACTACCTTTTAAAAGCAAGTGTTTATTACTATTTAACTTTTATTTGATAACACCGGTTATGTCTAGTTTGATAAGTTGAATTATTGATTTTTTTGGCAACCAATTTTCCAGATTATGAATACAAATAATAATTAATATTACAAGCGTCGTGTGATTATTTCAATATTCTAACAAGATGGTGGCTAACTTTGTACAACCTTCCATAGAGTCCTCGTGGCATCTTAGGATTAATGCTCCGTGGTATTATTTCCCATCCACCTGATTTTTGCTCCATTACCGAACTATATTACGTAAAATGCTTCAAATATTACAAAATATAGAGTACAATAACACAGATTATGAATAAAATATAAAGCCATAATATGGCATAATAAGATCCCTCCGAATTATTGATTAAGTGACGCTTCACGTTTATTTCTTCGGCCATTTTGTAATGCGCGCAGTTGTCAAATATACTATATGTTTGTTTTTTTTTTCTGCTTTATTTGGTGTAATATTTTAAAAGTATTCCTTCTCTTCGTAAAATATACTTGAATTTTATTATTAGATATATAATATTTATTTATATATTTTATTATTTGAATAGAGAACTTTTGGAATTGCAGAAGTTATTTATTTGTCGATATAAAAAAATGATTTTTATTTTATACTATATTTAGGAATATCTGAATACTTTAACTATTAAATCATATTATGTATTAAAATTCGGCTCGCTTCGCAATATCGGTGAAAGGAGAGTAGCTATTTTTACGAATTTTTAACGTACTTATGTATGAGATCAGAAGCTAGTTCGCATTTGTATCAATAGGATTTTTTAAATCAAATTATACATAACTTTATATGACTAGATTTTTAACACGACTTTTGTTGAAAAAAAATAGATGTTTGTATGTTTTTTGTGATTAAACCTATTCACCCAATTGCGATACAACTTTGTGTTATTAGCGGACTTCTAATGACCGCCAACTTCTGAATTAATACAAATTAGGATCTGCGAGTATTCGAATGTACTAATTATTTGTTGTCTTTTTATAATAAAGTATGACTTGAAAACTTCATTAAAAATGTATTTCTTTCATTAAAAATGTATTTCTAAAATTATTCAGATATCCGATTCTAAATTCGAATCAGATACCATTATTCCTACGTACACCTCTAACTAATAAACAATTAAAACAGTAATCATTCAATTTCATTGTTAAAACAACGTGATCGGAGTCGCGGGCATGAAGTAGTATGAACTTAATCGACCTGTGGTATTACATATACCAAATAAATGTGAACGAGCTTCTGATAGACTATATCTAATCTGTGAAGTTAATTTTGCTTCTCAACTAGAACCTATATTACATTCCTATCTACGTTACCCGAATGAATCGTGGAAGTGATTTTATATTTGAATTACGTAACAACTCACTTTAATATCAAAAGTGTTACAATAATAAAACGTAAATTTAAAATGAAATGAAGTATATTTTATTTCGCGTAAAACGAACCTCATAGATGCAATGTTGTTTATATATATTTGATATATATTTTGTATTGTCTCTTAGACACAGCTAGCTAGTGCCGTTATAATGAGAATATTTTATTGGAATTATGTACTTATATTTGTATATCTCGAAATGTATTTAATAAATGTGTAATTGGTTTCCTTTGGTTTTTTATTTTAAAAGTAAATAAGCTGTTTAAATGGGATTGAAGCATCAGATTTGAACAACCCATCGGTTAAGTCGTTTTAAATTCGCTATAACATTTGATATATGGCAACATTAGTATATTACAAAAATAATCATAATTATTTAAGTAAACTATCTAATATTTTTATACAACACAAGTTGATCTGACATACCGTAAGCCCTGAAGTATTAAAATTTAATATATGTAAATTTTTCATCTGCCGAAAGTAAACTTTTTTTTTTTCGAAATGACTACGCTATTGACCCAGCAAGGTCTTAACAGCTTCACCGGTCTACTAAGGCGAGCTTAAGACACTCAGCCGATTTTATTTTGGTAACCAGCTCAAGGGTGCACGGCAAACCTCGGCTTGGCTGTTGCCTGTTGCATTCAAAATCGCGACCTATCGTAGCTAACCTAGCCAAATTCATATATGTATGAGTTGTTGAAACGTATATGTGTACCAAGCATACACGCCTCAACAACTCCTCCATATATTTATTATAGGAAAATTGAGAGTTTTTCAGTTCGATAAAGGAAAAAAAATAAAACCTTCCACTTTCATGTGTAAGCGTGTAGGCTTGCATGTGTGTGGGGGTGATCGTGTAGTGTTGTAGCAGTGGTGTATATTTGTGTGTCACCGTATCGCGCAAACAAAAAAGTAATCTTGCTAGAATCTAGTTCTGTTATTGGTGCATAGATTATAGCGGCAAAGGAACTGCTGTTCGTGCGACATCTTGTTTCAGTTTTTACTTAACAATCATTCTTCTAATTTGGTTTTAGAATATTTTCAGAATAAATTATTGATACACTCAGTTACTATCAAAAATAGGTTCACGCTATTTTTACAAATAACCTTCTTGTTGTTTTTTATAGATATGCTACAAAGTGGTCGATCAGGTACAGATTAAAATTGTCGATTGCCTGTTTTGACCAGAATACTTAGTATTCTGGTACAAAACACGCACTTTTAATTACTCAGTTATTTTCATTACTTACCTTTTATTCACAATAAATATGACATTCTAGTTCCATGGATAGTTTATATAGTACAACTCTGTTTAATTTACCAAAAGTAGTATCAAATAAGGCTGACTACAATTATACTTCATGCCGTAAGAAACTGTTTTCTAGTATTATGGATTGTTTTATTTTAAAAAAAAACATATTTTAAACAACGTGTCTTTGATATTAAATGAAAAGATGAGTAGACGCTATAAAAATTAAGATGTAGTAACATCTAATTGGAAAAATAGTACATAAAATCTTATCGATTATTCGTTTTATTACAATCGATATTCCATATATGTAGTGTCCTTATTTTGTTTTCTAAATTATAACACTTTTTCTTCACGATCACTATGTTTAATACACAATACACTTTTATAAGTAGCACAATGTTTTTATCACTTTGTTTAATTTATTCTGTGTTAACTGGATATTGGTTATGTGTTTGCAGATGGTATTATTAAAAAAATGTTATATACGGGGTGAGTTTATTTTTATTTATCGCATGCTATTATGGTGAAATTTTCGTGTTAATTTTAATATAAGTAATTTATATGTTTTGTGTTTATAAAGATTTATGTGTGGTTTGGTAGATTTATTTTAAAATTAAACCAAGAAATACAACTCAAGTAGTATGAATTACTTTTTACTTTCGTGAAAATTGAGTCGAGTAGTCATTAAAAGTTATAAAAATATCGTAAAAGAAAAGTTACAAAAACCTTAGAAATAAAGATGACCTACGTCATGAGCTAATCGTAACTTTAGTATGTTGTGGCCATACGTTAAAACCTATGAAGTATTAAAATATATATTTGCTAGCTGGCCGGGCGGACGTTGTCCTACCTTGATAATAAAAAAAAACTAAAATTCAATCACAGCGCCACCTACCGGTTCCAATTGATAATCTAAACCATTCTCGGATCCACTGGAACACGCACACAAAATTTTATCAAAATCTGTGCAGCCGTTTAGGAAGAGTTCAGTTGACATACGCACGTACAAAATAAATTTATATATAAAGCTAAATCTTTTAATTTTAACATTTAAAAACAAAATACCTGCAGTCTAAAAATTTTGTACCGATATCTCTTCTATGTGCAGGATTTGTTTTTTTATTCTATTTTCAATAAATATAAGTTAACACACACTTTCACTTAAAAAGAACTTCCACGATTATTATTGAAACTTTAAATAACAAGGTTTTTTTATTATCAGGGCGCGACAAAATCCATTAATAATAAATTATATACACCGTGATTGTCTAAGGAGTGACAACCTTTAATAGTGTGATAGTTCATGGTCATATTTAACATATAAAATAATAAAATAAAAAAAAACTAATAAACAACGAAGAAAACCCAAGTTAAAATTTGTTGTAAGACTCTCAAAACTATGGGTACAAATTGAAATAAACCTGGGGTGAATGACCGGTAACTAAACCTGCGAGCGGCGTCTTGGAGCTCCTTTCCTTTGATAATAAAAGGGGTAATATACCCTTTTGTTTGTTCAAACTTCTAAAAATTATCCTTTGTTAGTTTTGTTGACTTTCATTTAACTGTTACTACACACGAAGGTCATTAACACTGTACTTTAACATGGAGAGGTAGATGATTGACCACAATTTTTGTATTTTTACATAATTAGGTCAAATATTAAGCACTTATTTTTTAATTGATTTAGAACTAGTATCACGTACTTGAGTATCCTATAAAAATATTGCTAACGAGTAACCAGTCACTCAATATAGAAAGTGACATTAATACGATATATACTGGTAAAATAATATTAATAAAATAACTATTTTATTTTTCAGACAAGATTGTAACCGGCTGCAGTTAGTTACATGGGAATCGATGCCAAAGGTTTTTAAATTTAGTTTCAACACGTTATAATTATTATTTATTACTTGGGTACCTTCGAAATTGTTTTATTTAATCTATATCTAGTCCTAAAGGAATATGTCTTTGTCCAAAAGATTTAATAATTATATATGAATATATCGAATTTCTCAAGAAGATCATTTGGGGCATGCTTTTAGTAGTTAGTAGTAGATTCTAAAACATTAAAAATCTAGACCAATAGATAGTCAGTTCGTGAAAAAAAAATGTTTACATGTTTTTTTCTTGAAAACCATTTCAATTGAGATCTGAAACTATCAAGATTTTATTGCCTAATTAGTACCAATATATCCCCTAAACGCGGTCGCAGTATCATTCTCAGGCTGATTTACTGTGCATATGTCCCTATGACCTTTTTATTAAGTCAGACAATAGCTTATGCTTAGAGCATAGAGGTTATAGATTAAGAGTAGTATCTTAGTGTATAAAATGTGTCAAATTTAGATGACACTACTGGAGCTAGAGGGCGAAGTTTGGAGGATCCCACTAACAATTTTATAATTTACTAACTGGTACCAGCTACCTCGTCTACGTTACTTATGTTAGCAGTATGTATACTTTTTCATATATGGCGAAAACATAGTACTACGCCGTTTGCCCCACTTCTTCACAGTAATTGTACGGTCAGAGTGGAAGCTCAAATCAAGCGTTGAGCGTGGCGGGACGTGCGGCGTTCGTTTCAACAGACGCATTAACAGGTAGCTGTCTAAATGTCCGTGTGGCGTGCGAACGGCGTTCTTGGACGCTGCACGCCCCGCTACGCTACACGTCGCGCAGAACACATATTCATTCAGACCGTACACTAAAGGCACGCTTCGTTGAACTCGTATTGCTTACAAAAATCATACTGTATTAGGACTTTAATAATTTTGTATTACACAAAGCTACCGTGATAACCTTTTTTACATAAGAACCAAGTGTATGAACTAAAACTAAGAAGAAAGATTAAAATCTATCCAGCAGTTTTTGAATGATTGGCGTTCAAAAGCAGACCTATATCTTATTCATTTTAAAAAATACAACGAACTTGTTTCTCGATAGTTCTGTTCTTACGACATTTTGGAAAACATTTAAATGACACATAATATTAAAATTTCAAGTAACAGATACCCTTTAGTAAGGACATTTCTGGTAATTCATAAAATTATTATTTGATACTTTTTTGACTCCGATCCTCTAAGATAGACCTCTATATAAGACCTGGAGGCCTCTCATTGCTTCTACTCTAATAAGCTGTTATTTTTCATAAATTATACGGGTTATATCAGTACCACACTTAGAAATAAGCTCATAACTTTAAGGTGGATTATAATGATGCAACTATTCAGTATGTTGCTTTCTTTCTTACAACTGTTATTCCAAACAGCTTAAGGAACCATTCAAAGCAATATTTATAAATATAAATACATCTATCTCTTTTTCTCTCTTATGTAAATCGCTAGTGTATGAAAGAGATAAAGGTATTTAAAAGTGGTTACGTTTGATTGAATGGATTGTATGAGACATCACAAAGATGATAAATTATTGTAACGGTACGAATTTTATGTCGATTTTTTTTAAATGTATTATTTTCGGTCCAAAGATTATATGGGTATAATGTAATTAATGTGAATTGTATGTTTTTATTTTTTATTTCTCATTTTTATATGATTTGTATGTATACAAATATATTATTGTTTTGTCTGTGCTTTAGCATTTTTATTTCTATCGAGGAAATTTGATTTAGCTGTTAATTAACAGTACCTAGAGCCTAGCTCGGTTCTTTAAAAAATATTTTTAAATTAAAATACACTGTTAGGTTTGCCTCACAAAATTAGCTTTTTTCTACAAAAAAAAAGAAAAGAAAATCTCTTTTCTGTCACTCGGATTCGAACTCGGGTTACACGGATTTTCGAAGTAGAGGATTTCCACCTGAGCTATTTTTGTTTTGACAGCGGTGGCGAAATTTATATTTCTATATTTCTTCATTGGCTTAAAACTCCCTCAAAAAAAAGTTTAGTATAGAAAGATTTAAGTCAAATTGACAGATAAAAAATGGCGATATCTCTGATTTTAGAAATATATTTTTTATATCATAGGAGGCAAACGATCACTTGGGTCACCTGATGTTAAGTGATCACCACCGTCCGTAGATCAACACCAGATGAGTCGCAAGTGCGTTGGCAGCCAGTATTGGTGAGAGGGGAAAGAGGAGAGATTGGCCTCCGGCACTCTCACTGACCGTAAGAAACGCAATAATGCAAGCACTGTTACTTCACGTCGGTTTTCTGTGAGAGGGTGATAGTACCGCGGACGAGCCGATCCATTTATGATAAAACCAATTATAGCATTAACTTGGCTGTACCACTCTCGAAACTGTTTAACTCAAAAACACACATAGTATGTTTATACCCACAGTTCCGAGAACACAGCGAAAAGTTTTTCAACTACTTTCGCATGTCAGTAACATCTTTCGATGTACTACTAGAAATTATTGAAGAAGAATTGGCTTAGAATAATCTGACGATTCCATATCCCATATGGCTACTTTTTTTTCAACTTCATCAATAAAAAGCTCCGTATCGAAGTTATCACACTCCATTTCGAACCAAAGAGAGTTGGTTTGTAAATGCAGCTGATCAATTACATCTATACGTATATGCGTACATATTTTCAAAGAGGTGTACCTTTTGGAACACACCAACTGATGTTTGGTCTTCACCTTTAGGCATCTATTGAGCGGCTGACTTAGAAAAAAAATTGAGTCCTCACGGGACACCTGGCAGTTGTGAAACATCGAAATTGTTTTGTATAAGTTATATGCATAAAAGGAAATCAGGAATCAACTATATCATAATGATAAGATGAAGCGTTACAAATTTGTTCCATAAAATAATAGAGCAAGCGCTGTGTATTTGGTGGCATTTATCAAAGGGCGTGAGGTTAGATCATAGACGCGTGTCGCGTAATATTACTAGAACAAGTGGACGACAAAATAGTTTGAATCTTATATTTATACCGATAGAGTTGCAAATGTTTTTGAGTATTTCGTTAATAGTGCCAAGTTCGTCTTTGTATCACCACGCCAGCTATCAGGTTTACCCTCCGCCTATAGATGGTTCACATCAAGAATTGTGCCACCGTGGTAGGGTTTCATTGCGATGTTAAAACAAAGGGTCGCTAAAATCTCCGACACATTAGCAAACATTAATGAATGGATGAATTAATCAAATCCCAATTGAATGAAAAAAAATCCGTCCATGACCCATCTTCATGGTTTGCGGTCGTCTTCTGTATGTTTTCGGAACAGGTTTGGGTTTTTTGGAATGAACTAGTGGCGGCGTATCTGGAACAGAACTTACAAACCGTCCATAAATGAGCTTTCTTCGTGTCGTAGATGATGGGTGGCGGTAATCACTTACCATCAGGTGACTTGCATGTTTGTTTACTTTAAATTAAACCATAGCAGAGTAGAGTAGGGTTTTGTTTAAGCCCTCCTGACTAACTACTACCCTCAAGTGTATAGTTTATTCTATCTATCAAATTACTACCCTCAAGTTTAAACTAAACATCGCTAAACATCTATTAATGTGTTGTGGCAGCTGCAAAATCGCGAATCTAAACTTTAAGTAGGTAACACAGAAAAAAAATGTAAATAAAATATTTTTATAGTCATAATTTTATACATTTTTAATTAAAAACTAAATAAATAATGTGATGGGCTTTTTATTGTACCTAATGTTAAATATTGAGGTTATATAATTGGCAGCGCACGCATATAAAAACTCATAACCAATAGAAAGAGACAGCATGAAAGTCGCATAGAGGGAGAAGGAGGAATATAAAACTTCTTACGTGATGAAATTATTGCCGACAATCAATCGTGATAAAACATAATTGTGTCGTTACATTTCAATATCGGCGAAATCCAATTTTAGCCGTTCCTAATATTTTAAGTTATTTTTCAAGATATTCAAATTTTCTTTGTAATATTAAAATGTGAAGATCGTAAATAAACAACTAAAATTCTTATGAACGACAGAATTCGAACTTCATTTTCGGTGTATAATTTTTTTTTTTATAAATTAACATGTTGCAAGTATTATTGGAAGTGGATTTACCTCATTATGTTATGTAACGACTCAATATAGTTCTCATAAAAAAAAAAAACAAAACTATTTTCACTCGAACGGTATAACGATTACTAAATAGTCACCAATATATTATGTCATAATATATTTACAAACTGTAAATAAATATTAATTAAAATAAAAAAAAAGACTTTTTAAATTTTTACACCCTATAATGTATTTTTTTTTTCATTCTATAGAAATGTTTATTTTTTTTAAAAATACGGTGATATTATAAAAAAGTTAAATACGTATTGAACACTTGCTTTAAAAAGGTAACGTTCTAAATGCACTGCGCTCGCTGAATGTTTGTCATCTTGCTCTTTTGTCTCGCTTTGGTTAGGTTAGACTTGCGAAAAAGGATAACGCGAATTAAATACGTATTTTTTTTTTTGTAATACACCGATATAGCTGTTCTTTAATATTATCCGTTCAAATTTTATCACTTTAACGATTTTAAATCGTTTAAATCCGCAGTCTACTAAGCTATAATAATATTGTATATAACGCACAAATAGCTTCATGACTTTACGTATTGTATATATGATTTGTAATGGAATACTAATAATAATTATTGTTCTGAAATATTTCTATAAATCTTCTAAAGGTGACCCGCAGCGGACGTTGTAGAAGTGATCACAAACCTGTAAAATACACAAAGGTTACAAAAAAATCTAAAAACTAGCGGGCCCGGCGAACGTCATCCAACCCTAATAATAATAAAAAAAAACCTTTAAAAACGATCTGATACCTTCCTCATGCATCACTTTATTTACTGTTCAAAACTGCATGGAAATCTGTTCAGTAATTTTTGAGCTTATCGCGAACAGACAGACGTCGCAGAGGATGTTTTTTTATATTTGTACTGGTCATAACCTTATTATTTTGATCTTTTTTTATGTAATATTGTTGGCATTTTACGTATATAATATAGTTTAGTTATAGTGCACAAGTGATGTGGATGCGACATAATACCACGGAGCATGGATTCTGACAAAACCTCCCTGGAAAGTTCTAACAAGACAGCCGCCATCTTATTAGTTCAATGAGATGATCGCAAGAAACTTTTAAAGCCATTATCTACTTGACGATGGCAGTAATAATCTACAAAAAAATTAAAATTAAATTAAATTAAAATTAAAAAGTAAAAATTACTTTTACTTGCCTTAGTAGTCCGGTGAATCTGTTAAGACCTTGCTGGGTCAATAGCGTAGTCATTTCGAAAAAAAAAAAACTAAGAGTCGCGGTTCTCGTTTAGTTTAATCGGTTAGATATCAAAACGACCTCCGTAGGTGCAAATCCCGGCATGTACCAACGAATTTTTCTAAATTCGCGTATATTTACTAATTTACAATGGTTGTTACCTATCGGTTGACACTGAAAGAAAACGTCATGAGGAAACCTGAACCTGAGAAATGGTTTTGTAGCATCTCTGTATGTGGAAACAATATGGAACTGCATATCTCAGAGTTTGAAGTTGCCAAGAAGTTATGGGCTTACACGTTGATGGAACCCATACCTTCCTTCGAGAAAAGATCTACGGCCTTACAGTGGAAAGGATCCAAATTTACACATCAACGCCATCTAGTAATATATGTCATAACAAAAAATGCATAATAAATAACTTTGAAATAGATATGAAAACACCATGGTGGTGGCTATATACCTCAATCATTACTTAACACCAAGTGAAATTCTACCTATTATTTCTACTTCTTCCGTCTCAAATCCTTTTTTATTCAGTACCGAGTCTTTTTCCATATCCATTTCCAATTCAAATATTCTTGCCGTATTTACAGCTTCTTCCAATGTTAGCTCACGTCCTTTTCTAATCAATTTTCTGACCAGATTTCTGTGCTGACATTTTTGTATTAACTGGTCCATGATTACTTCATCGAGATCCTTAAAATCACAATACTTTCCAGCGTTTCTTTGCCGTTATACATATTCCTGCACAGTTTCGTCCATCGACATATCCATATTTCTGAATATTAGTCTCTCATAAATTATATTAGTTTTCGGAACAAAATATTGTGTTAGTTTCTTAACCGCGACTTCGTATAATTTTATTTCATAGAAAAAAAAGTCGTCTTAAGTTATACTCGCAGAAGTCAAAATTCATAACACAGGAATTTAAACTGTGTTCTCTTTTGGATTTTTAAATTAACTATAGAATGACTTATTTCATTTCAAAATTTGTAAATTAAAGTTATCACCATTCCTCTCTCTTTATTGTCTATCTCTCTTCTCTATCTCTATTGTCACTCCGAATAATAATTATATACGTTTTTATACAGTTTATCAATTCATCAAACATATCATAGGTTGTAAAATCTCAATACAAAATAGCAATATTAGACGTACACACTTTTATACTACACGACCTTAGTTTGACATAATACCGTCTGTCAATATTACTAAAGTGTCACGACTCGAAATTATAATTTGTTTCCTGCCAAAAAATATCGCTCATCGCGCCATAAGAAGTTCTCACTTGAAAAATCTCCATAGAACTTGGAATAAACATATACTCACTTGGAATTGTTCGTTGAATAGGGTACCGTTTGAGCATAAGTCGGTGTTAACCAAACGCTGACGCCAACAGAAATGGAACGCCTATAAAAGAAAGCCATATCTGAAATACTATAGTAAATCAAGAAGGTCTGAATATAGTCAGACGATACTTTTCACTGATAATTCAGTTACATCGATGAAATTAAAATAAATAACGAAAATGTTCCTATTGTAGATATCTAAAATTGGTATTTTCGGTGTTTTCGGAGGGATTTTGGTCTGTCATGTAGTGGATTTTATATTTTATTCATAATCTCGTGTTATTTGACTATATGTTTTGTAAAATTGGCAGTGTTTTATTTAATACGATTGTGCATAAGTGAAGTGAATGGATAATAATACCACGGAGCATGAATTCTGAGATGCCACAAAAACTACCTGGAAAGTTCTAACAAGGGAACCACCATCTTGTTGGAACACTGAAATAATCACACGACACTTATTGTGTAAAATGTGTTGTAATCTTCATTGAAACAAAACTTAGACACTGGCAAATGCATGTGCGGAGCGAAAATAAGAAAAAGAAGAAAAAAATTACTTGTATTTAAGCTTGTCACCGTTTTAATGGCGTTTTCAAGTTAGTGAAAAAGAAAAAAAAATCTACAATTGTTTTAAAATGAATGTTTACACCAGTAAGCATGTGATGCACATGAACAAAGCCAACGTTTACCGGTATTCGAAGAGCGGGCGTGATGTTCGGAATAGCATAGAGAAAGATATACTTGTATTAAAACTTTTTACTAAAATTGTCTCTCGAATCTCTCTAACTTTTATATTGAAATCACAAACAGGATTTTTTTTATAAAAGTTTACCGCCCAAGGAAGTGGCCACGGTCAGCTAGTCATAACACAAACTAAAAGTTCTAAAGCACCATTATTTAAAAACACAATAATTTTAGACTATTTTTAAGAAGTGGTAGCATTGATTTTGAATATACACAGTTAGGGGTACAGAAATGGACATGTACTAGCCCCTAGAAATACATTAAAATTTACATTAACGCGCGCGATCCCGCCCGTAAAAACTAGTTTATTATAATGGTGCATGTTTTGAGCAAAAAATACCATTTAAAATTTAATAACGAATTATGTTCTAATTTCGACTAACACACGCCCACATAACCATTTGACAATTGGCAACTGTTTCGTGCAATCTTGGATTGAAGTGAAAGTTTTTGTTGAATTAATACATTGGAATCTATACTAATATTATAAAACTGAGGAGTTTGTTTCCGTGAACGCGCTAATGTCTGGAACTACTGGTCCAATTTGAAAAATCTTTCAGTGTTAGCTAGCTTATTTATCTTTTTTTTTCTCGAACTGACTACGCTATTGACCTAGCAAGGTCTTAACAGCTTTACCGGACTACAAATTATTTATCTAGGAAGGCTATAGACTATATATCATCACGCAAAGACTAATAGGAACGGAGCACCAATGAAGAATATTTCAGAATCGATTTCTTTCCTTTTGAGACCTGCATGCGCTGCGTAAACAATAACTATTCTGCGGGGACGAAGTCGCGGGCAGAAGCTAGTATAAATATAACACAGCTTACGTATTAACACATTACATATCTCAGTCTACTATTTCGACTTAGCTTTGGTTTTATTTTTAAGTAACTGGCGGCAGTGACTGTGTACCACGTGACCTCAAACTACCGTCTAATGAAAGTTTGTCTTGCTATCTGTTTTTTTTTTATTTATACACCCTTATGTAATAGCGTAATGACTCGTGAATATGTAATCTAGATTTCTCACCTGGGTCATTATTATATTAAACTAGCTGATACCAGTGGCTTCATTAGTGTCGTGTATTATCTTAAAAAAATATTTTGGAGTATGGAGGAAAAAAAAACATAGAACAATGATGCTTATAAAAAAAAGTCGTTTCTTAAAACTTATAAAGATATTTATTTTTTTATAAATTTATAAATAAATATGAAGATGGCACATTTTTTTTTTTGCAAAAATATGTTAGAATATCGTGTTTTAAGGTACATCAAAAGCGTAGCTCAAAAACATTAAAAGGTCACTCAACATTTTTAAAAATTTCCTAGATTGTTGACGAAAATTATGAGTATTTGTCAATTACATTTGAATGTGAAAGTCGTCTTTTTTCCTCTTCTAGCCTTATTACCATTCTTTACTATGTCATCTCGAAAAAAAAATTAATTAAAGAGGTCGTTAATATGTATTCATGTTCAGAAGGCGCTCAAAAAGCATTAACGTACTATTCTTGGTAGCTTAAAAAAATCTTTCAGGAACCTTATTATTTTTATAGTCGAAAATATTAAAACGACGAGAAAAAAAATTAATAAGTTTATTAAAAAATTGATTGAAATCTATCCTACATACATGGAGAAATCCCTAAGAGAACTCTCTCTTATGTCCGATTTGCACGGACCAAAATCCCATTCTTGATCAATACCGCCATAACAGTGGGGACAATTGACGACAAGACACTACATGTCGTCCCAGCATTGGCCGGCTCAGGTTGATACTGAGCCACCTCTTTAACGTGGAGACAGCCTTTATGGATACGCAGCCCTCCAAGGGGAAAGTGGACTAAAACCCCATCGAGTATCGTGCGCCCCCTTGTAGGGGCAGCCAGAGATCAAACCTGCTGTCTGACCTGAAAAACGACCCCAGCGGCAGCCTGGCGAGTAAATGCCAGGTTTCGCCCTACTGTCGAGAGACTACTGGGTACACGATCCATCTCCTCAGGTTCGGCTACGAATAGTGAGCCACCTGCCCTAATAGAGAGACAGCCTGGCAGATTGAAATCTATCCTGCAGTAAAAATCAAATAATGATTACATTCATATTCATTCTCTAGTATCTCAATGATATGCGTTCTAAAAATATTCTAAAAAAACAAATATTCTGAAAAATGATTCTAACGTAAACTATTACCAATTTCTTAAAACCCAATTACTTTTTGCATGGCGATACGCCCATACTTTCCTTTGGAAAGCAAGCCTTTCTTATGGTCCTGCGGTTGGTCTTTTACAGGCTGATGTGATAATATATACTGTATTCTGTTTATCGTTACCTGACAACCACTTTGAACGTCAGCATAGTAGCCTCTGTGACGGCCGGCACATGAGAAATCTGTCTTCGGTGCATGCTCAAACACTGGATGAAGCGGTGGGTTGTGGGGTAAATGTAACACGTGGTAATAGTCGATCGGTTGTTGACTCATGGTAGTCGCTACCACTATAAATAAAAAAATAAGTTACTGACTTCTTCTTCTATTTTCTTTTTGACAAGCAGTCTTCTATTTAGTAGATTATTACTGTCATTGTCAAGTGAGTAACGATATTACAAGTTTCTTGATATAATTTCATTGAACTAACAAAATGGTGGCCATCTTGTTAGAATTTTCCTGGGAGTTTTTATGGCAACTCAGAATCCATGCTCCGTGTTATTATTTCTGATTCACTTCAGTTGTGCACAATAACCAAACTATATTACGTAAAGCACCACCAACATTACACAATATAGAGCCAAATAACACAAGATTATGGATAAAATATGGAGACCACTACATGACATTCTAAGGTCCCACCAAAAACTCTCATTACTGACGTCGTAATGCAGAGGTAATATGCCTACTCTTGAGTCGAAAAATCATACCTTTTTCTGAGGCAATAAATACATTTATTATAATAAAAGGAAGGTTGCGTAAAGAAGATTGATATCAGCAATGTGGCCGATCTTTGAACTTATACTTTGATAACTATAAGTAGAACTGTAAGCAGTCGCTAAGTAATAAAGTTTGAATTTAAACATCAATTATAACTAAAAAGCTTTAGATACGTTACCTACATTATATTAGGTCTTTACCTATGAAATTGCCGTTTTGTATGAAAAAATTTGAACGATTTTTTTTCTTGTATCTTTTATTTGTATTAATCGAAGTAATCACCCATGCAATCAATGCATTTTTGCCAACGCAGTGGCAGTTTATTGATGGCCTTCTTAAATAAATCAGCTGGACGGGAGGCAACAAATTCTTCAAAGGCATTTTGTACTGCCTCTCGGGTATTGTTTTTTTTCCCGCCATGGAGTTATCGAAGTTCTGAAAAAAGTAGTAGGTAGTCTGTAGGTGCAAGGTCTGATGAGTAGAGCGGATGACGGCGAACTTCCAACCCCAGTTCTTGCAACTTGGAGACCGTCTGCTGTGCTGTATGCGGTCGCGCTTTGTCGTGCAGGAGCAGCGGAGACGAGCGATTGACCAATACTGGTTGGAGATGTGCCAGCTTCTCCATCATTGTGTTCAGTTCTTCACAGTACACATCTGCAGTAATGCTTACCCCGTTTGATAAGAAGCTGTGATGAATCACACCGGCGCTAGACCACCAAACAGTGACCATCACATTTCTAGGGGTAAGTTTTCGTTTAGGGCATTGTTTAGGTGTTGAACCAGGTTCCAACCAACTTGCTGTGTGCTTGTGATTATCAAACAGAATCCATTTTTCATCGCAGGTAACAATGCGGTTCAAAATTCTTTCATTTGTGTGTCTGTTGAGCAGTGCAAGGCACGTCTCGACGCGTACTTCGCGCTGGCGATCATTGAGTTCGTGCGGCACCCATTTGTCAAGCTTTTTTATCTCGCCAATTTGACGCAAATGGACCAATATTGTTTTGACGCGAACGTTGAAAGCTGCTGCTAATTCAGCCGTAAATTGTGTATCATCAGCTTCCATAATCGCCTTTAATTCGTCATTGTCGACCAAAGTCTTCGGACGACCGCGAGGTTCATTTTTCAGGTCGAAATTACCAGTAAACGTCGTTTATGTTGCGTGCCGCTTGTGCCGCGTTGCTGTCACGACGGTACACATATTCCATAATTACTCGAATTTTTAACGTATCCATGATGACATAAAAGATTGAAATGCGATGAAAATGTAACACGAACCAATAAACAAATTACTACTTTTGGATAAAGAATTCCATGATTTGAAAATAAAATTAATTTGAAATTAGAATTCTTAGCCGAACAAAAATTATTTTAATTTGAAATGGCCAGTACTGCATAACGGTAATTTCATAGGTAAAGACGTATTATTTTAACAAAACAAATGCCAATATAACGCACACATACTTAAAGTAGTATTGTAACGCCACACTATCTTAGACAAAATGGGATAGTAATAGTGGCATATTCTCAATATCGGTGGTGAAAAAGAAATAGTTATATGTTCCTTACATACGGGCGCATGGACGTGGTTAGACTGCATTTGCTAGCTAGCCAAGTTTTAACAAGACGCTGTCGAAACAGTTATGACGTTTTTTAGTTTGTAGCTTTTAAGTAAGTACTTAATATTTTAGTATAATGAAAATACAGTTCCATCAAAGAGCAATCACGTCAAAATTACTGAACTTATTGGCATAGGACCACGACTATTTGGTGCGGAATTTCTCGTAGATGTTTCTAGACTAAATATTATTTTTTTGGATTTCACTGAACATTTCGTAATTTTTAATACAAAGCGAAGCCGATGGTTATGTGGTAGTCTATACATATAAATAAACTAGAAATGTCTGTTATTTATCCACGATGATATCCAAAACTGCTTAACCGACCTTGATGATATTCTAATTGGCACATAGAATACGTTTTAAAGTATTATACAGACCACATATCATGAATTTTCACAAGAAATAAACAACAATAATAAGAGAGATTATTTAAAAGGTTAAAAAACAACCCCCAAGGAATCTACATAATAGCCTATCGCGAAATTATTTACGTGAGGCGTGGGTTAGGCGTTACTGTGTGACCTCAACGTCGGGGAAACTCGAGACCACGTTCAGTAGCCCTAGGTCTGTGCTACTATTAATCATAAACGCGGCTATCTTCTGTACATCTTGTACGACGAGCAGTTGAATGATCCAGTCTATACCGGCGAGCGAGAAGAAGGCGATTGAGCGAGCTGAGCGTTCTGAGCTTGGAAACCTAGTGAGCTATGGAGATCTGTGTAGGCCGGCGAAGGGTGCGAGCGTTGCCGGTATACGGGAAGTTATTGGTAAACTAGAGCAGGTGTTTGTAGTTTCGAGAGACGGGGGTGTATTTAAGGGAAGCAGAGGCTTACTTTGGATGGGATCACTTGTCTAGCCCGTCGAGGATGCTTCGTGCGTGACGCACGGAGGCGCTTGCGATAATGCGTGAACTGACTCGGTCAAAATTTTTGGCGGGATCTTGGAAAATCATGTCATGGATTTTATATTTTATTCGTAGTCTTGTGTTATTTAGCTATATATTTTGTAATTATGGTGGTGTTTTACATAATATAGTTTGGGTTATTGTACACAAGTGAAGTGGATCGGAAATAATACCACAGAGCATGGATTAAGACTTGACGCGAAAACTTCCTGGAAAGTTCTAACAAGACGGCCACCATCTTGTTAGTTCATTGAAATGGTGGCAAGAAACTTGTAATATAGTTACCTACTCGATAATGTCAATAATAATCTTTACTAATATTATAAAGAGGTAAAGTTTGTAAGTTTGTGGCGTTGTAGGGGGTAATCTCAGGAGCTACTGGTCCGATTTGAATAATTCTTTCAATGTTATATAGCTAATTTATCGAGAATGGTTATAGGCCATATATTATCACGCTAAGATCAATAGGAGCGGAGCACCAATGAAGAATGTTTTAAAATCGGGGATTATTTCCTCTTGAGAACTTTCGCTGCGTGTTAGAAATAAAGAATACCTTTATTCCACGCGAACGAAGTCGCGGGCAGGGGCTAGTGTGCTATAAGATTGATCACCAAAAATAAAATAAAGAAGTAGAGTCGGTCAAACAAAATAGATTTTAATTTATTTATGTGTAAAGAGTTTGATACTTATAAACAGAAGTAGTATTTTAATGCTTTATATTGCTAATTGATTTTATCTATAAACTATAAATTAAATTTAAAGAATTTTAAATATTGATTGAAATTAAAGTAATTTAAATATTAAAACACTCTACTTACCCATTGCAAAAAATACTATTTTGTTTAACATAATTAATAATAAAATAAAATATATTTAAATAGATAATGCGCGTGCGCAGGTCGATAGTTAGCGCGCGTACAACGCGATTAGCCGCACTAAATCAATTGCAGTAATGCGATTTGAATTTAGAATGCGATAGTTATTGATCCATGGACGGGGTTATGCATTAATTTTTGGAGTAAATCTTCAGGCGCGTTCAGCGATATTTTCTTGGTAGGATATAAATCTATGATTTTTCGTCATAACATGCTAGTAAGCGTGACCGAAGGTATTGCGCTTGCGCGGGTTGTGTGAGACTAGCGATGCATAGTATAGGGGCCTGTGTACATCTAATATTGATATGTTGTATTGATATTGTGCAGCCCCATATAATGATCCCCGACAAACCCTCAGACACAAGCTCACTTTGTATAAGACGTGTATCCGTCCCGTGATGACATATAGCTGCCCCGTTTTGAGCATATGTCCAAAGATAACTTTCATAGGCTGAAGGTTCTCCAAAATCGTGTTTTACGTAAAGTGACCCGTGCCCCGCGGTACGTACGGAGAGTCGATCTCCATAGAGACCTAGAGATTCCTTCTATCTGGGCGTACGTAAAATCACTTACGATTAGTTATTTCGAAAAAGCCGCGAATCATCCCAGTTCGTTAGTGGTATCCGCCGCACAATACGAACCCGTACCGAACGCTGCGCATTAGTATAGACGTCCGCGACATATTTTAATCGACCCTCCTGATGAAATAACGGCAGTGAACGATCAGTACCAGCCTGTCTCTCCAAACAGAGCATGCTCACGCCCAAGTCCGCGTAACCACATATCACACCGTCGTGATCTAGGGGTAAATTTCGCTCCCGCACACCAGATTAGGCACCCATCGGCAGCGGTTTAAGTCTAGGTTCGATCCCTCGGCAGGGAGCCTTTGAGTGTGTTACTTGCGCGATACAGTGACACAAAAATTTACATCACTGCCACAACACTACACGATCACCCCCACACACGTGCACGCCTACACGCTTACAGATGGAAGTGGAAGGGTTTTATTTTTTTCCCTTATCGAACTGAAAAAACTCTAATTTTCCGATAAAAAATACATAGAGGGGTTGTTGAGGCGTGTATGCTTGGTACACATATGCGTCTCAACAACTCAAACATATATGAATAGTTAGCTAAGATAGGTCGCGAGTTTGCATGTAACAGGCAACAGCCAAGCCAAGGTGTGCGGTGCACCCTTGAGCTAGTTGCCCAAATAAAATCGGCTGAGTGCCTTAAGCACTCCCCTTAGTAGTTCGGTGAAGCTGTTAAGACCTTGCTTGGTCAATAGCGTAGTTAGATTGAAAAAAAATACAAATATTTATGTCCTTCATATGATGGATGGATAGAAACTAGCATTTAAATTTATACATAAAAGTATATACATTAGGTTGATAAAAAAATCGACTATTTTTTTATATATGGAAAATACTGTTGGAAATTATGAAATAAAAATCATATGAAAGCCACAGTCATTAATATTGAGATATAGCCCGCTTGGTAAATTTAAATTTTCCGTATGATTAACATGGGAAAACTTGTTTTTTGAGTTTAGAATTTTTCGATAAACTTGATAGTTTCGTCAAAAAACTTTAAAAAACGAGTAAATATTACACATTATATTTTTAAGTTGAATAACTTCGAAACGCGTCGGTTTATTAAAAAAGTATAACATGGCTTTTTAGTAGAGCGCTCAATTTTATGTCAGAACATGTTTGGGTCTAGCCTTTCTGATGAACCATTGAAGAGTTATAAAATTCTAAACTAGAAAAAACAAGCTTTCCGATGAAATTGAAATTGGAAACGAGAAATATAAATCTACCATGCGGGATATTTCAATACTAATATTAATATTAAGAGCTGTGGCTTTAACAGGATATTTTTTCATCATTTCGAATAAAAAAATTTAAATTGTCGATTTTTTTAAATCAGTTTAGTAGACACAATATGAATAGTTTGTGAAAATTGAACAGTTAATATATGCGACATACTGCATAATGCGGTTCACATAGGATCAGTGCATAGCTCAGGTATACAGTGTTTTTTCGCGCACTCAAATAAGGTCGTATCAGATCAGTGCCGGCCTTGCCGCATACCGTTGCTTGATACGTTGACCACGAGGGAAGACTTGTCACGGTTGTGAATATTCAAGCCATTGTGTCTCACATGATGGGCAGATATTTACTTAGCTCGTCGTTTTTGTAATTAATATATTCTTGTGTCTATACATATATGAAGAATGTAAATTTAACGTGTCAATTACCTTCAATTTTTGTAAAAAAAAAAAATTGTTACAGGTGCTTAGGATTCAGTAATTAAATACATTTCAATCAGTTTTAGAAATGTCTGTTTGTATGAACACTAGAGTGATTTAAAAAATGACTTTTTTTTTTAAATATATCGAAAATATTGTTGGAAATGATGAAAAATTTTTGTGAAAGCCACAGCTCTTAAATTAATATATGCCGCATGGTAAATTTCAATTTCCTGTATGATTAACATGGGAAAGTTTGCTGTTTTGAGTTTAGAACTTTATAACTCTTTAATGGTTCATAAAAAAGGCTAGACCAAATCATTTTCTTGTATAAAATTGTCTATTGTACAAAAAAGCTATCTTATATTTTATTGATAAGCCCACGCGTTTTGAAGTTATTCAACTTTAAAATATAATTTATAATATTTTCCAATTTTTTGACGAAACTATCAAGTTTATCAAAAAAAGTTTAGGCTTTTTGAAGAATAATTAAAGAAATTCTAATCTCGAAAACAAGTTTTCCCATGTTAATCATACGGGAAATGGAAATTTACCATGCGGAATATCACAATATTAACATTGAGCACTGGCTTTCACATGAGATTTTTCATCATTTCCAACAATATTTTGGATATATTCAAGAAAAAATGTCGATTTTTTTAAAATTAGTCTTTGAGCACGCATTGCTACTAAAATACTGGGTTCATGACAAAACCTCATCAAGTTTCATAAAAGTCGGTTCGGTCTATCAAAAATTATTGTGCTTAGTTCTAATGACGACGCGACTGAAGTACTAGAGAAAGGTAAATAAGTAAATGGACTATCAGTTAATACTAGGCTATGTTTGTATTTAAGCAAGCGTTTATTAGCTATTATTTTTTGCTAATCTTTGCCTGCGGTTTCGTTTGCTTGATGCAAATAATTTTGGTGTGTTATCAAAGTCTTTGTCAAGTGAAAGTAGTCGCGAGTATCGACCAGTGTTATTACATGTTACATAATTTATAGTAAGTAGTTCTGATTAAACGAAAAAAAAATACAATACAATGACTGTCTCTAAGCTTCCTTAGACAATCGTGGAAAGTTATTGAAATTTATCAGAAATAATATTACACTGCTTAAGATGTCTTATTGCTTATTAAAAAAACACGAACTCTCTAATTTCATGCTATAGCACTTTCAAGCGGACTTACCACACACAGTGTTCTTCAGTAAGTATCATGTATCCAAATTATATGCCAGTAACAAAACCCAGTGATAAGTTTATCAGTCGATTAAAATTAAGCGTTACCGAGAACCGAACTGTGAATGCCTATGTCAGCTAGGTACCGTGCAGTGCAGCTAAGTCGCCTAGTTGACTTTCCACTCAACGATCGTGTTAAATTTGATACTCAAGTTTAGCAAACAACATTACCAGTAAATCAAATATCTTCTATACATAGATAACTTTTATCACACAGTACAGTTTCCTGGACAGTGGTCAACAACTAATCATCCAATTCAACCGCTGTCCTAACCACCGCATATACAGCTTTTAGGAACTTCAAAGAAACAATAGATGATTGAATAATGATTGTTTGTGTTAATAATTCAACTTGTAAACACATGCAACCAAAAAATTACGGGATTTTTGGTGTGTTACATCTATAGGTGGAAGGTAAACATGATTTTTGGCGTGGCGACGTAAAATACGATTTTGAACTATACTCAAAAACATTCACAACCCTATCTCGATAAACATAAGATTCAAATTGTTTTGCCGGCCACTCGTTCTACTAGCGGTATGCGGAACGCGCCAACAACGCGCCCTTTGATAAATGCCGCCAAACACACCGTGCCTGCGCGCGCCTTGTTGAATTTTTGTATTTTGTATTTAATAAAAATGAATATTTATGTAAGAAAATAAATAAACAGTCATTATTTTATAGAACAAATTTGTAATGCTTCTTTTCATTATGCCATAGCAGATTCCTGTCGTAATCTGATAATTTATGCGTATAACTTACACAAAACAATTTCGATGTTTCACATCTGCTATGCTTCCCGTACGTCTCAATCTCTTTGAAGTTATAGAGGCTTTTACCTTCTCGAGGTCCTGTGCCTATGTTCTGCATTTCTAGTGACCAGTAGTCCGGTGAAGCTGTTAAGACCTTGCTGGGTCAATAGCGTAGTCATTTCGAAAAAAAAGCATTTCTAGTGTTAAGAACATTATGTTGAAATGTTTAGCACAATTTGGCTTGAAATTTTACTCCCATCGGGTTCAAATTGGCTTTGAAAATCGCGGATGTAAAGTAACTGAATCATCTGATACCAATCCACGGACGTTTAGATCACGCCACGGAGTTTCAATGCATAACTAAGTACATTTAACGCAGTCCCCTTGACATTACTATTACTAGCTCAGTTCCTGGAACCTTGAATTACACTAAAACGTGATTATGCGTTTTGTATCATCTTTTGTCTTGGTTTTGATACTTATCTATACTTTTATATTAGTCTATACTAATATTATAAAGAGGTAAAGTTTGAGAGTTTATGACGTTGTGAGTTGGTGAAGGTGTAGGGGGTAATCTCAGGAACTACTGGTCCGATTTGAAAAATTCTTTCAGTTTTATATAGCTCATTTATCGAGGATGGTTATAGGCTATATATCATCACGCTAAAACCAACGGAGCACCGATGAAAAATGTTTCAAAATCGGGATGCTTTTTCCTCTTGAGAGCTTCCGTGACGTGTTTGCGTTAGCCCAAAGTAACTATTCCACGCGAACGAAGTCGCGGGCAGGGGCTAGTAATTAATTAAAAGTATTAGCAATGGTGCTTGACAGAGGTGGTTTTTAATACAATAATGTAATGCATCGCTCTTATGTAATGGATAATAAATTATTGAAAACATTGATATTGTGCAGCTGATTTTTTTTTTAAACTGAGTATAACAGGTGAATGTTTAAAGGGTCACATCATTCTATATTGTGGTAGTTTATGGTTACATCTATATGTAAAAAAACAAAGTCGTGTTAGTTACACCATTTATAACTCAACAACGGCTTGAACAATTTTTACCATTTTTGTGTTTTTGGAATCATCTTCGCCCGGAATAGGATAATAAGTATTAAAATATGATACTCATTAATAAAAATATTTGAATTTATTTTAATATTCTTAATCTGCCCATTAATTGACTATTAAGTGGCTAGCTTAATATATAGAATAATACTAATAAATAACAGAGAGAAACTTAGTTAGATTTTATTGTAAAACTTTTAAAAGTATGGGAACGATAAATTCATTCTGCAAATTTTATTCGGAGCAAATTTTCTTTTTATTTTTTTTACAAGTTTCTATGCATTACTTATTACGTTCTCACAAGAGGTCTACAACGTAAATATTAATTTAAAAAATAATAATATCCTTAAAAAAATATTGTATTAAAATTACGGTTTTGCAGCATTATGTCAATGGAACAGAACGAGTGTTTCGAATACTCTATCTGTATGTGTTACATTTATATAATTGTTTATACTTCATTTCTTAATTATATTTGACATGTTGACCTACTAAAGTTACAATCAATCGCACACCTAAACCATGAACTCAATTAAAAAGTGAGTACATTAAAAAAAATACATAACGTCCATTCTAATTTCAAAACATGACGTTAAAAAATTCAAAAATTCGAATATGGAATTCGGCCTCGGGTGAGTAACGGTCAGTGTGCGCGGGCGCAAGCCGCTCACTGAACTATGGCGCCATGAACCAGCTGCGTCCACACAAAGCATAATTAGTAAAAAATGCAATTTTAAAAATTGGTCCCAAGAATTGGTTGTCTGTAAAGTCGGTTTACGGACTATACTTTTTACTTTTTTTTATGTTATCGGTGACAAACGAGCCACCTGCTCGTTTCAGTGCGTCTGGTTAGTGATTACCGCCGTTCATAAACACTAGCAACACCAGGGAGGGAGTTGCAAGTGCGTTGCAAGCCTGTGTTTATAGGTAGGGGGGAGGAGGGGAGGTGGGATCCTCCGGAGCTCTCGCTGACTGAACGAAACGCAACAATGCAAGCACTGTTACCTCCCGTCGGTTTTCTGTGAGAGGGTGGGTGGTAGTACCTCGGAGGAGCCGACCCATTCATGATGAAACCAGTAGTAAGTTTAGTAAAAAACGTCAACTGGTAAGTTCATAAGGAAACATTGATAAAAAAATTATATACTTTTATAAATTAAATTGAATTATTCTATACATAGATAGATGCTGTACAAGCCGAACGCTTAGGCCGAGCGCCTCTCTATCGCTTGTTCCGCGCTCACGCTTGCACGCTCGGCTCAGGCTGAATGTAACAATGAGTCATGTTTTTTGTCTCGGTCTTCTCGAGGGCCACCCTGAGGCCCACCCTCCTTATGCGCCTGACCACGAGGGTTGTGGCCATCGTGGCCAAGCGCTCCACCTCCTTCCAGTCTCCCCCCGGGCTACGACTAGGGTGTCATCCGCGTAACAGATGAGGCGCGCTCCATATGGGAGCGCGCCGCGGAGCACCCAGTCGTAGCCCATGTTCCACAAGAGCGGCCCCAGGACCGACCCCTGTGGAACCCCCTGCCTCGTCGCCCGCTGGACCATCCGCCCGTCGAAACAACTCTTATATATATTTCGTATCGGATAATTTTCTAAACTATTTCAGTTCGACAAGGGAATGAAACAAAACCCTTCCACTTTCATGTGTAAGCGTGTATGCGTGCACGTGTGTGGAGGTGATATGTGTATTGTTGTCGCAATGTTGTAAGATTTTGTGTCACTGTATCGCGCGAGCAGCGCACAAAAGGGCTCCACGCCGAGGGAATGGACCTAGGCTTGAGCCGCTGCCGAGGGGGGCTTAATTTGGTGCCGATGAGGGCCTAATTTGGTAGGTTCAGTAGGTAGGTAGGTAGGTTTTGGTAGGCCAGTCTGCCACAGAGGACGATATAGATAGTAGCTACACTATCTATGTAACTAGCAGTGCCAAGCCACATTTATATCCACACATATATCTTTTTTTCGTGACACATTTTCGTTTCATTAAATTCAGTTCATCCCGTCCCAAAAGAAGTTATACTTAATTTTTTTTTTATAACATCACTAATTTATTAAAAATTCTCAATGTGAACCCACCTTTACCTTTAATACCAGTTACCGCGACGTGTGAAATGTGAATAGATCATTAGTAAAGATCTATAGATCATTACAATCGTGCGCCGGTTTTACATAACGCATTGTACTGGCGAGTGAATACTGTGTATTGTAGATATATGTATGATAATGTATTGTGTTTAATTGTATAATGGAACATGTGTTGACAAGTTTGAAGATTACAATCATACAATACAATCGCCAATATATGCCATCTGATAGATCTGTGTGATTAGTTTTAAATTTTCAAGGCAATTGGGTTGAATATTTGGCATATATTTGCCGTGTCTTGCCGAATGTTTGGCAATTTGGTACCATGAAGTACGACATATGAAACAATTAAAGATATACAAAAATAATTATACAAAAATCAAATATACTCGTATGCTTATCAGATTGCAAAATTTTTCGCATAATATCTAAAAATTCTTGGGCAATTAAACTTTAAAATAATATTGTGTTTATGATAATGAAACTGTAGGTTAGTGTAAGAGACATTGCACTCGACATTGAGACGTCTAATTGAGGTTGTTAGACATATATTGATTGATTGGATACTTTATTTGAATGGTTCCCAATTTGTTAGGATTCCACATTGCATAGAACAGCTCAGTGAAATCCCTTTGGTTAACGAATAAACCACAATGAAGATACTTTTTACAAACAAGCGAAAATAAAACAGTTCTGTATATCATTCTCTTCAACATTCAGACTGAAACCAAAATGTCAAATTTATAAGC
Source organism: Antheraea mylitta (assembly GCA_014332785.1). Taxonomy (NCBI): domain Eukaryota; kingdom Metazoa; phylum Arthropoda; class Insecta; order Lepidoptera; family Saturniidae; genus Antheraea; species Antheraea mylitta. The sequence goes on along the minus strand of JACEII010000073.1, from coordinate 2,825,892 downwards.
AGCGCTATCTCTTGACTCATCTAAGTACATATTAAAAGAACTATTTGTGATTTTTGTTTACTGAAAACTCATCAACTGTTTAGTTAAATTACATTTTTAGTAGTGATAGAGCCAAGCTGAAGCTATTATTGTTTTGAGCACGAATGGGTCGGCTCGTCCGGGGAAGCACCACTCTCTCACAGAAAACCGACGTGAAGTAACAGTGCTTGCATTGTTGCGTTTCGTTCGGTCAGTCAGAGAGCCGGAGACCTACCTACCCTCCCCTTCTTCTTCCTCCTTCCCTTCCTGTCCCCATCGCCCTACTCCCAAACACAGGCTGGCAACGCACTTGTGACTCCCCTGGTGTTGCAAATGTCTATGGACGGTGGTGATCACCTAACATCAGGTGACCCACTTGTTCGATTGCCTCCTATTATATAAAAAAAAATATTACATGTAAAATTACTAGATAACGTATGTAAAATTACAAATAGCAGTAGTTTTTCTTATATGTTTTGATAGGTTTTTTAACATTATTTTTGGCAATCAATCTTTTGGATTATTACTGCCATTGTCGTGTTCCAACAAGATGGTGGCTCCCTTGTTAGAACCTTCCAGGGAGTTTTTGTGGCTTCTTAGATATTCATTTGTTTTAACAGTGTAGTTTCTTCTATTTTCGTATCAACCGCTTCTTCTGCTGAGGGGCTTGCACGCCGGCATGACAACGGTGACTACACATACAATGAACATTTTCGAACTAACTATACTATTAGCCTGACATGCCTTTATAGCTTCACTGGACCACTAAGGCGAGCACTTAAGGCACTCAGCCGATTTTATTTAGCAACCAGCTCAAAGGTGCATACCTCGTCTTGGGCTATTCCCTCGGTTACGTAACATCGCGAATCTAACCAAACTAACACATGCTCAATATTCATAAATATAGGAATTAGTGAGATACTGTACTGTATCGAGCAACTAAGTTAACTGGAATGAAGATGCTAAGAGATGATCTCCGTGGTAAGATTGTATTTTATATGCACTAATCTTCTTCTTGTTGTTCTATTTTATTTATGGCAACCAGTCTTCTATTTAGTAGATTATTACTGCTATTCTCAAGTGAGTAACGATGTTACAAGTTTCTAGATATAATTTCAATAAACTAACAAGGTGGTGGCCATCTTTTTAGAACTTTCCTGGGAGTTTTTGTGGCAACTCAGTATCCATGCTCCGTGCTATTATTTCCGATCCACTTCACTTGTGCACAATAACCAAACTATATTACGTAAAGCACTACCAACATTACACAATATAGAGCCAAATAACACAAAATTATGGATATAATTTAAAGACCACTACATGGCATTCATCAACATGCAATGGAAAGAATTATCTTAAGTCTGAAAAGGTCGGACCGAATAAAGAACCATGTTATCAGGAAAAAGACGAAGGTCATAGACATAACATCCAAAATCAGAAGACTCAAATGGCAATGGGCAGGACACTTAATAAGAGGTCAAGATAAATGGAGCAAAATTGTGAAACAATGGTACCCTAGAGAAGGGAAAAGGAAAAGGGGCAGACCACAGAAAAGGTGGGATGATGACATTAGGCAAGTCGCAGGTGTAATGTGGAATAGAGTGGCCAAAGAAAGACAGGAATGGAAAAGGTTGGAGGAGGCCTTTGCCAATTGGCAAATAGACCTACAAAAATTATTAAATATTAGATTAAGATATATTTAACATATTCATAGTTTTTTTTTTAATTTTAACAATTTGTAAATTAGATATTAAGTTGGTCTGAATAAAGGGCTTTATTATTATTATTTCATGGCATTCCAAGATCTTGCCAAAACTCTTACACTAATCTTATTATCAAGTACAGTACTCGGCATTTTAATTAGCGAGTCTGGCAGAAAAGTGAGATGTATGACTGGCGTTCTTGGATATTGTAAAGCGTTCTGTCTATCACAGCGTAAGGGGTTTGTTTTTCGAACTGAATGCGCTATTGACCTATCAGAGTCTTAACAGCTTCACCGGACTATATAGCGTAGTGGCTACGATGGACAGAGACAAAACCGAACATCACGGACTCTATCGTTATGCCGACGTGTAATATCAAAAGCCAAGTACGAGAGTTTTTGGCGGGATTTTAGCCTATCATGTAGTGGATTTTATATTTTATTCATAATCTTGTGTTATTTGACTATATATTTTGTAAATTTGGCGGTGTTTTACGTAATATAGTTAGCTTATTGTGCATCAGTGAAGTGAATGGAAAATAATACCACGGGGCATGAAATTCTGAGATGCCACAAAAACTCCCTGGAAGGTTCTAACAAGGGATCCACCATCTTGTTAGAATATTGATACACACGACGCTTAATATTAAATTGATCGCACGACGCTTGTAATATTATTGACTATGTGACAATGGCAGTAATAATCTGAAAGATTGATTGCCAAAAATAAAGTAAAAAAAAGCCAGGTACGTACTGTACAGTGCAGTCACTTTTTTATGCATTACTAGCTTTTGCCCGCGATTTCGTCCGAGTAACTATTACATAGTTACCATTTCCTCGACTGAAAGTCTCAAAACCAAATTTTTTTTTAACATTCTTCATTGATGTTTCGCTCCTATTATTCTTAACATGATTATATATAATCCATAACCTTCCTTGATAAATGAGCTATCTAACTCTGAAATAGTTGTTCAAATCGGACGAGTAGTTCCTGAGATTAGCGGGTTCAAGCAAACAAACTTTTCAGCTTTAGAGTAGCAATAGACTAGGTGTGCCCACGACTTCGTCCGCGTGGAAACTTATGTAAAAACAATGATTAATAAAGTCCTCTGAATGTATTAAGTCCACATATATACATAGATAGAAGTAGATCTTCTATCCACTTTTCTCTCGTATTGAAATCGCGTCGTCATTAAAATTACAATAACTTTTGATAGAGTGAACCGATTTTAATTAATCATAAATTAAGTTATTCTCGAAGATATGCTTTATGATTTCCATGGCGTGTGTTTATTGTGAATCCGATACGTTAACGTTAAAGCGTGTTCATACCAACAGACGGACAGAAAGACAGACAGAAGGAAAAAGAAAATGATTGAGATATATTCCTTATTCCTAGACAAGTGTAATTTTTTTTCACGACAATTAAAAGAAACACAGACACGTTAGATTTACATTATTAGTGCATGTACGGAAGTAAAGATTAAAAGAGCTTAACACATAAAACTACGTGTTTATTATACGGAACCCCACAATTTTTTAATCAATTTAATTTCATAAACTTCACAAGACAGGTCATTATAGATAAGAGCTTAATTTATTATCGCGATTTTAGCAACTACAAATGACACTTGGTAATTGCTCAACGGTCATTTTGGTCACGTATCGTAATTAGACTTATACGCCTTCACGGAATATAATTGATGAGGGAGCAGTATTTTTTTTAAATCTTTATATAAAAATTTCTTCTATACGTGTGTATGCCACTGAACTTCCCCTAAACGGTTGGACCGATTTTGATGAAATTTAGTGTCCGTGTTCCAGTGGATCTGAGAATGGTTTAGATTCACAATTGGACCCGTTGGTGGCGCTGCGGTTGGCTTTTAGGATTTTTTTTTTAATTATCAAAGCAGGAAAACGTCTGCAGGGACCGCTAGTATAATAATATATCTGGGGTGTAAGGGATGTCAAATAACATCATAAGACTTGAGACACCCAAGCCAACCTCACCTGCACGTGGTGCACCCTGCTGAATAACGAACGAGGCAATGGCGAAAGCAGGGTGATAGGGTTTTACAGCCTGACTGGGTCGCAACCACCATGTATATGGCGAAAAAGCCCGTAATAGTGATTTTTTTCGGCGAGTCGCGTTTCGGGATCAGCCTGTGCATATCCAGCTTTTTTTATGCAGGCATGATAGTGGCGACCGGCGATGGATAGTGTGTCAATCGGTGGTCGCTATTATTTTTGGATTGCACTGTGTTTACCATCAGGCATAGTGCAGTCATTTTGCTGTGCTACAATAAAAAAAAAAAATTCATAGGCAATATGTACATGATTTACATTAATGTTAGTATCAGCACTGGTTACAAGCCGTATCGCAGATATAACATTTTTGAAGTTGAAACTTCAGTTTCATCGGTATTTTTTGTCAGGAAATAAATTTACAATTTTGCATCATGACATGCTAGTAACAGTAACTAATCGTTATTAGGGATGAGCGATATTAGAAAAACATCGATGTTGACATTGATTCAATAGTATCGATGTAGGATAAATATCGATAGCAAAACATTAATGTTTTTGCCAACAATCAAAATTGTCTGTAAAAACAGAGGTCAGCGACGAAAAATAAAGATAATCCAACGAAAAAACTATTCGTACGGATTAAAAATTTGATAATTTTCTAGTCTTTAGCTAGTACATGCAACGTTCTCATAACGTCGATGCTATCGAAATCAATTATCGACATCGAAACATGGATGTTTTTCAGCTAAACATCAACGTTTCTTCAACAACGATGAATATCGATCATCCCTAATCGTAATGCGCTTGCGCGGCTTGCGTCGGACTGGCGACGCACTGTATAAGAGTCTGTGAACATCTTATATTGGTATTTTGTGGTGAGATTTTGCAGCCCATGATATGTTTGATGAATCAATTAACTACATAAAAAGGTATATAATTACTATTCGGGATGATAACAGATGTGAAAGAGAGACAAATAATAATAACTTAAATTTAGAAATTACTAGCCTCTGCCCGCGACTTCATTTGCGTGGAATAGCTACTTTGGACTAACGCTAACATGCAGGTGAAGCTCTCAAAAGGAAAAAAAAACTATTTTGAAACATTCTTCATTGGTGCCTTGCTCATATTGGTTTTAGTGTGATGATATATAGCCTTCCTCCATAAATGACCTATATAACACTAAAATAATTTTTCGAATCAGATCAGTAGTTTCTGAGATGTAGGTGCTATAGCCACGCTGAAGCTATAACAAGTTTCAACATGTGAATGGGTCGGCTCGTCCGGGGTACTACCACCTGACTTATAGAAAACCGACGTGAAGTAACAGTGTATGCATTATTGCGTTTCGTTCAGTGTTAGTGAGAGCGCCGGAGGACTACCTCCCCATCTACCTTCCCTCCCGCCCCTTCTCCTTTCTCCCTACCCCTTCCCCACCGACACAGACTGGCAACGCGCTTCCAACTCCGCTGGTGTTGCTGATTTCTACGGACGGTAGTGATCACTTAACATGAGGTGACTCATATGTTCATTTGCCTCCTATGACATAAATCCCAGGTTACATACCATCAGGTGAGATTGTAGTCAGACATTGACACCCATATAAATAACAATCAATTGCCGAATGTATGTACCAACATCACGTTAGAAGGCTGCACGTGTTTAGCTAATTCTTTTATTCTTGTGTTTGCAATTGTCAAGATAAGATTTACATGAAAAAGAATGTTTGAAAAATCGTATGGAAAAGTGTGGTGATTTATTAGGTGATGAAATCTCTATATCATAAAGTAAGTGACAGAAGACAGTAGAGAGATCTTTAGAAACCGATGACGGCTTATTTGATAGCGTTTTCAGATACAAAGTCTCTTTTTTTTCCTCGAACTGACTATGTTATTTACCCAGCAAGGTCTTAATAGCTTCACTGGACTACTAAGGCGAACGCCTAGGGTCCTCAGCCGATTTTATTTGACAACAAGCTCAAGAGTTCACGGCACACCTCTGCTTGGACTATTACCTGATACGTGTAATTCGCAACCTATCTGAGCTGACCCAAGCTAACATACATATATGAGTTGTTGGAACATATATGTGTTCCAAGCATACATACCTCAACAACTCTTATATATATTTCGTATCGGATAATTTTCTAAACTATTCCAGTTCGATAAGGGAAAGAAACAAAACGCTTCCACTTTCATGTGTAAAGCGTGTATGCGTGTACGTGCGTGGACGTGATATGTGTAATGTTGTTGCAGTGATGTAAGATTTTGTGTGAGTGTATTGCGTGAGCAGCGCACTCAAAGGCTCCACACCAAGGGAAAGGACCTAGGGTTGAGCCGCTGATGAGAGGGGCCTAAGTTGGTGATGGATACAGTCTCAATACAATATAATATTAGATTACACAGGCCGCTCAAGCGCTATACGGTCGGTCATGCTCAGCACAGAGATCACCTGCCAAAAAAAAAACCGCTCAACGCACCTAAAGAAGCTAACACTTCAAAAATAGTACTTATCCTGATTGCCTGTCTAATTCTTAATAGTGGTTCTTTTTTATTTTTTCTTTTAAGTACTCCTTAGTAATATGAACTTTACCATATTTTGAAACTATCTTTGTTCGATACATCGTTTAACATCGATATAACGGTTGATGAATCGTTCAATAAAATAATTGATATTTTTTGGGTGAACATCACTATTACAAGGTGCATTACTAATGTAACTGAGTAGTAGGGATGTGAGTTTAATGAAAAAAATCGATTAATTAGGAATCGATTTTTATTTTTTAAATAATAATCGATTTGTTAAAAATCGATTTTATTGAAAATAAATAATCGATTTTTTTATAAATCGATTTTTATAATATTTAAAAATAGACATGCTTTCCATATTCCTATAATAAACCTAAAGATTTAAAATAACAATTTATCAGATTAAGAATCACATAAAATTATACGTATCAAAAATAACCAGTTCAAAACAAAATAAAAGTGAATGTTCCTTTAAACTTTCAAGGTAAAGAATATAGAAACTAAATACCATAGAAATGTTCAGTACTATTAAACATTATATCGTAATAAAAATGAAATGATAAACATCCTAAACAAAATAAAAACATTATTAATTCTAACTGTAAAATTCAAAACAATGAAGTTCTCTTTTAAATTTTCATATTAATCATAGTGTGACTGAGAAAATTAAAATTGAAGAATTTTTTTTATTGAATAATTTCAATAATAATTCATAGTTTTATAAACTTATCGATGTCGAGTTTACCATAAGACATTTTTAGTAAACATGTTGTACTCGCATGACAGACCTTTTTAGTTTTATTGAAAGTTTTAATTTTACAGAGAGCGGTATTTGGCTGTCATAAGAACCACAACAATAATTATAAGATATAGTAACTCATATTACTTGTAAGGCAGTGGGATGTTTTCATTCTATGTTCTTTTTAAATTTGTAGTTTCACTACAAAATTTTTCATTCTATCGAACAGGACATGCATATTACTATGGTATTATTTTTTTTCGTTACAAAATACTTTCGCCAGCCGCTTTTAGGTGTTTTGCGGCTAGAAAACATTTTAAATTTTTACAAACATATTATCTCACTATGCTCACTCTTCAATTGTAAATAATAATGAACTTATTTTGAGTTTTTTTCATCCCTCGCATAGATGTTTATAAAAATCGATTAAAATGCGTAATTTATATAATCGATTTTCCAAAAATCGATTAATATGAAAATAAACATCGACAATAAAAAATCGACTATAATAAAATAAAAATCGATTTAATTAAAAATCGATTATTTTTTAACATCCCTACTGAGTAGAGTGTAAAACACCAACAAAACATTTATTATTGAGGTGTGTCAATACGTAAGAAGGTTCAAAAAAACCGAATAGCCATGTAACCATACCGTATTACCCGATTTGACGCGCGACCTTTTACTACAATTGGATCGAAGTCAGTAAACTAACTAATAAAATATATTAATTATACGATTGATTCTTTAGTGTGGCAATTAATATGTCATATTAATATCAATATAATATCATTTCATTAAATTTAATAAAGGAAGGAATTTAACTCGCATCGCTATTAAAGCATTGCGTCCATGATAAAACCGTTCCAAGAAAATCATAAAGCGTATTCTTGATTTACAACATAATTTTGGTTTCATTTAATTCGGTTCACTATAATATTAAAAGTTATTGTAATTTTATTGACGACGCAAAATAAGTACCACAGAGAAGTAGATATGTAAATGCACTTTCGTTGCAATACATTCCGATGACATTAGTAATATGTATACAAGCATTGCTCGTTTAAAGGTATAAGGTATATATTAGGTCTTTACCTATGAAATTGCCGTTTTGTATGAAAGAATTTAAACGATATTTTTTATGTATTTTTTATTTGTATTAATCGAAGTAATCACCCATGCAATCAATGCATCTTTGCCAACGCAGTAGCAGTTTATTGATGCCCTTCTTAAAGAAATCAGCTGGACGGGAGGCAACAAATTCTTCAAAGGCATTTTGTACTGACACTCGGGTATTGAATGTTTTTCCGGCCAAGGAGTTATCCAAATTCTGGAAAAAGTAGTAGTCTGTAGGCGCTAGGTCTGGTGAGTATGACGGATGGCGGAGAACTTCCAACCCCAGTTCTTGCAACTTGGAGACCGTGCTGTGGAGGATGACGTCGCGCGTTGTCGTGCAGGAGCAGCGGAGACGAGCGATTGACCAATGCTGGTTGGAGATGTGCCAACTTCTCCATCATTGTGTTCAGTTCTTCACAGTACACATCTGTAGCAATGCTCACCCCGTTTGGTAAGAAGCTGTGATGAATCACACCGGCGCGCGGCGCTAGACCACCAAACAGTGACCATCACTTTTCTACGAGTAAGTTTTCGTTTAGGGGATTGTTTAGGTGCTGAACCAGGAACCAACCAACTTGTTGAGCGCTTGCGGTTATCAAAAAGAATCCATTTTTCATCGCAGGTATCAATGCGGTTCAAAATTCCTTCATTTGTGTGCCTGTTGAGCAGTGCAAGGCACGTCTCGACGCGTACTTCGCGCTGGTGATCATTGAGTTCGTGGGGCATCCATTTGTCAAGCTTTTTTACCTTGCCAATTTGACGCAAATGGACCAATATTGTTTTGACGCTAACGTCGAAAGCTGCTGGTAATTCAGCCGTAGATTGTGTATCATCAGCTTCAACAATCGCCTTTAATTCCTCATTATCGACCTAAGTCTTCTACTTCAAGATGTTGAAACTATAAATCACTTTAAAATTCAATTACACCGACATTTAATCGAGAAACAGGAGGACGAGTGCTCATCATTTTGCAATGTTTAGTCGGGGAGAACGTTATTCTCGTTGACATCGTCATTAGTGGTTACGGGTTTAGTGGGCGTCATTTGGGTAAAATGCGAGCACAAAACACAATTATCATGGTTTCACATTGTTTTTATTTGTATTTCACAATATTTCATTGGATGACAATAATACCATTGGAAAGATTAACAACTACGACCGAGCAGCGAGTTCAGGGCACCGATCTTACTTTAACCACAGAATATCTCTCAACAACGATCCACCTCGACCCGTTGCTATCTATCAAACGAATGTGTCACCAACACTGTTCGTCCTTCTAAAATAAAGATGGCGCCTCGACCCCGCTCGAGGCGCTGGCTGCTCTGATTGGTAGTTACGTAAATTACATATTATTTTAACATTATTAAGGTTTTAAACTATTAGAAAAATGTAACATATGAAATACAATACAAATTAGGTATTTTAAAAGCAATAAAACTGTCCGGCTCTTACAGTAAAGATCTCCTTGACCTCGCTCGACGCACGTGCACTACTCCTATTAGTCGTTACGCTAATTACAATCTTAATAACTTTAATTAGATTATTAAGATTTTTAAATTATAGAAAAATGTAACAAATCAAATAAAATAAAATTACAAATTTAGAATATAGAAGAATTTAGAATGTTGTCCACATTCTACCTTTGTACCTAGATGTAGATGATATGATTTTCGGTTGGCACCGATTTCCAATGCATCTCTTGGTAGCACACATATTCATATGTTTCACTAAATTTGGTTAATTTGATAAACTATTTATTTTCCGGTTTTCAGTGCCTTATTTTTATGCCTCTGATTAATATTGAAGTCGGTTAATTCTTTTTTTTGAAAATTTACTTTATTTTTCCATTTTTAGTGTACATAATTATTTTTTTCTATAACATGTGGGTCACCTGATGGTAAGTGATCACCGTCGCCCATGGATACCTGCAACACGAGAGGAATCACAGATGCGTTGCCGGCCCTTAAGAAAGGAGTAGACTTGTTTCTTGAAAGTTGTGTTACTTTGTCAGGGATCCCATAATCAGAACCTAACCAAACTCTCATCAAACTACCCTTGAAGAACACCCTTTACAATAAAAAAGGAATCATCGAAATTGGTTGGCATGATATTGAGTTATTCGTCTATTTGTTGTATACACATCAAATGCAAATTTAACACTTATACGGTTTTGCACTGGATGCCGATGACAGAACTGGACCAAAAATGGGACCACACGGGAAGCACTAGCTTTCAAATAAAAAAAGAATCTTCAAAATCGGTTCAGCCAGTCCAAAGTTATGAGGTAACAAACATAAAAAAAAAGACAGTCGAATTGATAACCTCCTCCTTTTTTTGAAGTCGGTTAAAGAGTGAAATGCGATGAAAATGTAACACTAATCAATAAACAAATGTCTAATTTTGAAAAATAAAATTAATTTGAAATTAGAATTCTTAGCCAAACAAAAATTATTTTGATTTAAAATGGCCAATACTGCAGGCAATTTCATAAGTAAAGAGTCGTAAAGACCTATTATATATATCTGTCAAATAAAGATTTTCAGATAATAAATTTTACAGATAACACTTTATTAAACTTTAGGGAAGGCTAAATAATTTCAATAATAATTATTTCATTTAACTCTTTGAAAAATTTCGCACTAAATCACACAATGTGCACTTTACTTTTATTATATATCTAAAAGTGGTATTCAAATCATCGCAAATTTAATATACATATAATAATAAACAATTTGTTTATTATAATATAACATTTTATATTTAACGTTAAATGAAATAATTCCTTGTATTTTTTATAAATATGATTCGCAATTATTACTACGTTTAAGGGTTCAAAACGTTATTAATATTTTTATCTTTAATATTTTTGTTTTATTTCTGTTTTCGTTACTAGAACAAAACAATTTTGGGCCTTCGAAGTGACACCTGACAGCTCTAACTAGTAACTACAGGGGAGTTTTTGGCGGGATTTTAATCTGTCATATAGTGGATTTTTGGAACGAAGTTCCTTACGGCAGGCTTGGAGAGATAGGGATTTTGCTGCGCGACCGAACTGAAAAAAATGTGATAGTAAAACCGTAACGAAAAGTGCGTGAAATAAAACCGTTAAATGAGACGTATTTTGTTATCTTAATTGATAATTTGAATTACGATTAAGTACATAAAATTGAGCACGATTTTTTTTTGCAAATTGTGTCAATTCTACATTAGCCGAAGGAACTTCGCTCTTACCTGGTGTCCCACGACACCACATTTTTTAAGCTATTGCATAGCTTCTATCGCAGGCCTTGAGCGTGGAGACCGAATCCAAAAATTCCGTAACGAAAAAACCTAATACCCCCCACTCTGCCTACCATGTAGCTCGGCCGAGAGTTCACTTAACGTATATATGGTACAACTGCACAAAGCTCGCACGGATCGAGACGAGCTGCTCCGAAATCGGACGAATACGTAATCAGCTGTTTGTGAGAAAGTATACAGGTGTATAGGTATTTATCATCTATGTACAACAGTGAATATCTGTACTCATATAATTTGTGTACAAAGTGTTTTCCTGAATAACCTATATGTATTGTAAGATAGTAGAAATATTTTGAACAACAAGGGGGCCACCATCTTCTTGAAAGATTGAAATAATTACATGACACTTATTATATGAAATATATTGTAATTTCGATTGAAACTAAAACTAATACTGGCAAATGCTTCTGCGGAGCCGAAACAAAAAAGAAGAATCACGTATGTCATTAATGTCATCGTTATAATATATGCCACATCCAGTGCTGTCATAAATTTCAAAATAAATAAATTTAGCTTTATTTTCAGCATAAATCTATATCTTTCGTTCTTAATCTTTAGGACATTAAATAACGCTATTTTTTTCTAACAACTAATGCTTTACTTATAAATATAACATATGTACAAAAAACTACGGTGGTCGTAACTTAAAAAATATGCCGCTAATAATTATTTGTGGTACTCCTGTGAGTGGAAAAACATCAAGAACTCTAGAATTAAAAGACTTCTTCAAGAATCAACACGGGAAAACAGTTGAAATTGTATCTGAAGATGAAGCTATAGTAAAGTTAGGTTATGAAAAGAATTCAACATATTTGGACTCCCAGAAGGAGAAACGAGTGAGAGGATACCTTAAATCAGAAGTATTGAGATTAATTGGAAAAGACAACGTAGTTATATTGGATGGGAGTAATTATATCAAAGGTAATGTTTATCTAAACTATTTGAAAAAAATTTTTGATATTTCACAATATTCTTGCATATACTAATTTATTATATCACTATATATATATATGCGGGGTGGTAGGGTTTACAACCTGACTAGGTCGCAACCACCATGTATATGGCGAAAGAGCCCGTAATAGTGATTCATTTCTGCGGGTCGCGTTTCGGGATCAGCCTGTGCATAACCAGCTTTTTGCAGGCCGGCATGATAGTGGCGACCAGCGATGGATAGCGTGTCAATCGGTGGTCGCTATTATTTTTAGATTGCACTATGCTTACCATCAGGCATAGTGCAGTCATTTTGCCGTACTACAATAAAAAAAAAGAGACCTGCCCCAGCTTCGCACAAGTACAATGTAAATATCCATCTTAATAAAATATTTTTAAGGAGAGTTTTGACCTACATGACATTTACAACATACGTAATGTATTCAATTGGATAAGGAATAATAGTGTATTGTTTGAAATAGCTTGGTAAATAACACATAATTAATTTTGTTAAAAGGTAAAAATGATTACAGTGGATTCTCCTTTAGAGACAAATATATACCACCCTTGCCTCTTTTACCAATTATTGTAAGATATAAAATTCCGTAGTACATTCATTTGATCTGTCTCGTAAGGTTTAGCCATTGTATGTGATTTAATTGACGAAATATATTTATTATGACATCACCTTACAAAGCTTTGAATTTTTCAGCTCTTCTACTATGATATGTATGTATTATAAGCCTTCCTCTGTAAACTGTATTAAAATCTGTCGAATAGTTTGAAAGATCTAAGGGAATAGATAGTGGAAGCAACTTCATTTTATACTACAACTTCGAACTGGTGTATTCATGAAGTTAACTAACTTCTCTGTCTACAGTGCAAGCTGTAATTAAATAAAAAGCCAACTAAACAATTGAATGTCAATTCTATCTAATATTTTGAAGATCTTCCTACTGTCTTTTGCTTCTGTCATCTTTTGACCCAAAATTTTCACATATCCATATGATTTTAAAAACATTATATCATATATATCATGTCCTGACAATTATGAACACAACCCCACAGATTTGCATATACACACAGTTGGTGTACATATTGAGGAATTGTTTATTTTTTCCCTTATTATTTCGAATTTATTTAGCTAGTTTATGCACATTGACAAATTCAAATAACATGCTTAGTTTACTGAGGATTCAGTTACAGATGTGTGTTTTACTACCAAATATAGGGATGATTACTTTATGATTAAGTTGTTACATTCAAGGCAACAGAGTAAGCTGAGGTTTGTCTACTCTAGTGCCCTTTGGCTTGTTGCTATACTTCACTAAAAAAGCTATATATAAAAGCTAATTATAGTCTATTGTTGGTTTAGGCTATTGTAGTCCGGTGAAGCTGTTAAGACCTTGCTGGGTCAAAATAGCATAGTCAGATTGAAAAAAAAAAAGCTATAAGGGCAGAACAACAACTTATAATAGAAATACAATAAAAAAAAGGAAAATTTTATAGATAAACATGGTAAAATGATCTGTATCTTGTTGTCTTTTTAGTAGCGGTAGAGCCAAGCTGAAGCTATTATTGTTTTCAGCACGAATGGGTCGGCTCGTCCGGGGAAGCACCACCCTCTCACAGAAAACCGACGTGAAGTAACAGTGCTTGCATTGTGCGTTTCGTTCGGTCAGTGAGAGAGCCGGAGACCCACCTATCCTCCCTTTCCCCTTCCCTTCCTGCCCCCCCCATCATCCTCCCAAATACAGGTTGGCAACACACTTGCGACTCCCCTGATGTTGCAAGTATCTATGGACGGTGGTGATCACTTAACATCAGGTGACCCATCTGTTCATTTACCTCCTATGATATAAAAAAAAAATCATTAATATTAGATCTTGGTTTAAAGATTTTATTTCTCAAAGAACATAGTTCATTGATTGATACCTAAAAATAAAACATTAATAATTAGTAATCGTTAAGCTAATCATCGAGTGTTAGAAAAAGAAACAATATTATTCATAGAATAATTTTTATATGAAAATACTGACGAAAGAGAAGACAAAGGCTATCATGTAGAAAACAAAATATATACAGAAAAAAATGTACAATAAATTATACATCAAAATATTTATCTTATAGTAATAACTTAAGTTTTATATTATTCAATAGCTTAATTTTATATCCAGGTTATCGTTATGAACTGTACTGTGCTTCCAAAGCATCAAAGTCTACACAATGTACCATTTACACTATACGTAACCACCAAGAAGCATGGGAAGCAAACACACAAAGGGTGTATGATAGAGATGACAATAACACAAACAATGAGAGTAAAAGAGAAGGCTGTGATGAAGTAAGACCAATAGCTTACAGTAAAGAAGTGTTTGATGCGTTAACAATATTGAGGTTAGTAATCATTTTCATTGTAATGCCACATAAAAATAATAAGATGTATTCAGATACTGTCAACTGTAAACACAGTAGAAACTAAAAACAATAATTATGTAAGCGTAGTGGAGCCCCACTGAAGCTGTAACTGGTTTGTGTATAAAAGAGTCAGCTCGCCTGAGGTAGTGCCACTCTCTAACAGAAAACCGATGCAAAGTAATAGTGCTTGCAGTGTTGCGTTTCGTTCGGTCAGTGAGAGTGCCGCAGGCCCACATCCCCCTCTTTCCCTTCCATCCCTCCCACTTCCCCATCCCCTCTTACCCACCAATACAGACTGGCAACCTCTGGTGTTGCTGGTGTGTATGGATGGTGCTGATCACTTCTGATCACTGAACATAATAGAGTAGGAGCACCAATGAAGAATGTTTCAAAATCTGGGTTTCCTTTTGAGAGCTTCAGAAACTGAGAGAAGATAGTATTTTATATATATTGTATGTTAAAAATATATTTTTATAATTTACAGGTTTGAAGAACCAAATTCAAACAATAGGTGGGACAATCCTCTGTTTACAGTTCAACCAAGTGATCCCATTGATTTGGAAGCAATCTACAAAGTGTTGTTTGAGAAAAAACCACCACCTCCTAACCAAAGTACACAAAATGTAAGGAATAATTAGTATAAATGACTTGGTTAAAACGATTACCATTCTGTCATATATTTATGTTTATACTTCTCTAGGTAATGAAAAAATTTTTATGGTGTTTCAAAGAGAGAATCACAATTAGGATAGGTGAAATTATTTTATATTGTATCAATTTTTTTAATATTGTAGGTGGCAAACGAACCGGCGGGTCACTTGATGTTAAGTGATCACTGTCGTCAATGGACACTAGCAACACCAGAGGAGTTGCAAGTACGTTGCTAGCCTGTGGTGGAGAGAAACGAGGAGAGGAGAAGGTTGGGAGGTGAGCCTACGTTGATCTCACTGACCGAACGAAACAAAACAATGCAAGCACTGTACTGTTGGTTTTCTGTGTATCGGATGGTACTACCCCAAGCGAGCCGACCCATTCATGCTCAAACCAGTAATATTTTAAGCGTGGCTCTACCACCTACTAATGAATGTTCTACTCATTTAACTCATTCATTATGTCTTTTAATGTACTCATGTATACAAAATTTCCAGATAATGGGTTAAGTAGTTACGCCATAAAAACATGGATAAACATTCCCGTCTATACATATATAATAAGTATGTAAATCTAAAATGTCTGTACTTTTTAGATTTCTTGTAAAAAAAATGTTGCAGTAGTATAGGAATAAATGACAAAATGCATTCCAATAATTTATAGGAATGCCTGTCTGTCTATTTGTTTGTCTGAAAATGCATCCCTGCTAAACTACTGCATACATGATTTAATCTGTATTGGGGGATGCAATGCGTAAATAGCTGCTGGTTCAGCGGAAGGATATGTCGACTCACTGGTCTTTATGCGGGTTTTAAATTCCTTTGTCACTTCACTCGCGTCGTTATTATGATTAGATATAAGTTTATAGAACTTCACTTAAAGTAAACAGAAGTGTTGGAGACTCCAGATTTTTATTGCGATTATTGCGTTTTGCGTTTTGGGTCACGACCACGGAACCTTCGAGCGTTAATTGCACTTTCAATTTTTGAGGAAGGAAAGAGAGGAAGGTGAGCGGAAAGGACTCTTGTTTGTTTGGAAACTCACTCAATACGTAATGCCCGTCAACAATCAGTTTAAGTGTGTTTAAGAACATCATAAAGCACATATTTGAGTAACATTTAGTCTTTGTTTCATTAAAATTGGTTCAGTCTATCAAAAGTTATTGTAATTTTAATGACGACGTGAGACGTGAGAGAAAAGTAGATAAGTAAATGGATGGATGAGGTTTTATCGTGAATACAATACTTTAGCAGTGTTGCGTGCTCAAACAAAGAAACTGGCATTACTAAAAATGATTGAAATTAATTTTATAATATATTCCAAGACACCTGCTACAGTTTTATAAAAATCTAAAAGTACAGTCACATTTTTTTTTTCTCGATCTGACTAAGCTATTGGCCTTATTTAGGGCCTTCACAGCTTCAACGGATACCCGATTAGGCCTCCCACGGCAACGGCTCAAGCCTAGATTCGATCCCTCGGTAGGGAGCCCTTGAGTGCGTTGCTTGCGCGATACGATGACACACAAATATACATCACTGCTACAACACTACACGACCACCCCCACACACGTGCACGCCTACACGCTTAGACATGAAAGTGGAAGGGTTTACTTTTTTCCCTTATCGAACTGAAAAACTCTCAATTTTCCGATAATAAATATATGGAGGAGTTGTTGAGGTGTGTATGCTTGGTACACATATACGTTTCAACAACTCATACATATATGAATAGTTAGCTAGGTTAGCTAAGATAGATCGCGATTTTGCATGCAACAGGCAACAGCCAAGCGGAGGTGTGCCGTGCACCCTTGATATGGTTGCCAAAATAAAATCGGCTGAGTGCCTTAAGCCCTCGCCTTAGTAGTCCGGTGAAGCTGTCAAGACCTTGCTGGATCAATAGCGTAGTATTTCGAAAAAAAAAAAAACTTCATCGGACTAACAGCCACATTAGATTGACATTCTTATTATATGTAAGATTACGTCATGCAATTGGATGGAGGTAATGAAATATTTATTAAAAGCTTATGATTGGTCTTACGCGGCTTACTGTTGCCAGACTTATCTTAACCAATCAGCGTGCTCTAATTTTTTTCTTTAGCCATCGGTTGTTTTAATTGAATTTGCATTCAAATGAGGTAAATTTGAATTATTTTTAATTATTTTCAGGCGCCTTTGACGTCGACGAACTTTCTTTACGAATTGGATAAAGTGACTCAGGCAATATCAAAGCATATCTTGGATTCCAAACAGTTAAACATAAATGGAGAAGTTAGATTTCCTGAATATCCCGGCTGCGTGTTAGAATCTGGTTTCCTGGAGGATGTGAATCCTCAGAAGCTGTTGAGGCTTCGAAGACAATTCCTCACTTACGCGAAAATGAACCATTCGAATACGGATACCAATAAAATTGGAAGATTCTTTATACAATATCTGAATAAAACTTTAAGTGACTGATTTTTTTTTAGTTTTATTTTTTGCAATCAATCTCCTAGTAGATTATTATTCCCATTGTCGAGGAGGTATGATATTACAAATTTCTTGCAATCAGTTCAATAAACTAACAAGATGGTGGCCTGCTTGTTAGAACTTTTCAAGAAGTTTTTATGGCAAGTTAGAATCCATATCACCGTGGTATTATTCACATCCACTTGTCCACAATAAGCAAATTTTCTTATACCTTTAAACGAGCAATTCTTGTATATTTTTATATTTGTAATTTTTTCAGGATCTCTGAAACGGCGTCATCTATTTCCGTGAAACTTAGTATGTAGGTAATTAAGGGGACGATAAATCGATCTAGCTACATTTTATTCACAGAAAACTTTTATAACTGAGTTTTCAGGCAATGAAAAAATATAGCTAGATTAAAAAGGTAAATTTCGCCGGAGCTGTCAAAACAAAAATAGTTCAAATGGAAATCGTTTGCTTCGAAAATTCTTGTAACCCCAGTTCGAATCCGATTGACAGCAGAAGAGATATATATTTTTTTGTAAATTTTGTGGGGCAAACCTAACAGTTTAATATAAAAATGTTTTTTAAAGAACCGAGCGGAGTTCGGTCGCCCAGGTACTATTAC
>JACEII010000073.1:2776700-2807374 GCA_014332785.1 Antheraea mylitta | reverse complement strand
GCATTCCAAGATCTCGCCAAAAACTCCCTAGCTTCTTTTTAAGAAATCATTGTACAATCATCATCATCATCATGGACAGCTTTTCTCGACCCACGGCAGGGTTTAACCCTCCTACCTTTTACGCCATTCTTTTCTATACTTCGCCAGTCTTGTCCAGGTTTTTCCGACAAGATTTACGATGTCGTCGACCCATCTTGCCATTGGTCTTCCTAATGCTAACGTTAGAAGTGATGATGGTTCAGTTCAGTTTAAGTTTTCGTGCCAAAGAGAACATTGTTATAATACTATAGCTTGGTGGTAAGTCTTTTTCGAAAACCGTTTGGTTAGCTACCACCCTCCAGTTGAACATCTGTCGACAAGTATCTGTTGGAGTGTTCCGATAGCTTCAGTTAAGAGTTTCTCTAGATTTAGAGAGTTTACCATCTTAAGCCACATCTATATATTAATACGTGAAGCAAAAAAAATGTACCCCTTTTTAACATACTTCCCGTCAACGGTTAAACTTGAAATTTGGCATAGTTAAAGTTTATATGGCGAAGAAGTGCAGAAAGTTTATTTTATATAAAATGCATTAGAAGTACATTAAATTAATTAAAATATGCACTACTCACACTACTACTCGATTTTTACACAACATATACACACATGTAAATAAATAGACATTCTGACAGCCGTCAATAATTACGAACTTCAAAAAAGGTAGGAGGAAGAAGGTTGCTATACTCGACTGTATGTATTTTTTAACTCTTACGTTCCAATTACCATTTTTGATCCTACTTTCAACAATGATATTATAAAATATAACTTTTATTGTAACGTTTATTATTTTTTATGGTGAACTCACTTCAAATGATGATTTAATAAAAAAATGAGCCAAATAATACTTTGTATAATCAAAATAAGAATTTTGTACATAAAAGTAATCCATGACTTAGACCTCCGCGGTTATAACGTTACACTTCAACCTCATGTAGCAACAAAAAAGAATTTATTTTCAAAAGCTAATAGTAGTATTAAAAACATCTTTTTCTTGGATTCACCATTTGATTGTATTGTGGATCCATTACTTTTTCAAACGATGATACTGGGCATATCACTGTTTCTCATAATGAACAGACTACATTTAATTCTATATCACCCAGAAATACCACCCGCCCATGGGGTCGTGTAAAATTAATTGAAAATTGTGTCATGGGTCGCGATAATTTTTTTTATTTTCGTAAAGTTATGTTTGCTTAAAATTTGAGAGCTTTACCACGTGATTTTTGGTTCAAATTTATAATAAATTTCAATTTTCATTTACACACAGATTTTTTAAAATGTTTATATAATTAAAGATCATGGCAAATAACTGAGTAGGCATGATGAAAACCTTTGATTATAGAAGTATACCCTTTCACAAAAGAACCTTAATAAAGTTCAAAGTTTAAAAACTAGTTACTCTTTAATATGAGATGAGATTGTGGTCAAAGTTTGAAACTTATCTAATACTAGCATATGCCCACGACTTCGTTCGCGTGGGATAGATATTTAGCGTTTCTGGACGTCGGATATTTTTATACGCTCGCAACCCTAACAAAGGGACGCTACTTATAATAACAACAACGAAAGCGTCGCTTGGGTTTGGTATTACTGAGTGCGATATATATTATAATTTTTTTTTTTTTTCGAAATGTCTACGCTATTGACCCAGCAAGGTCTTAACAGCTTCACCGGACTACTAAGGCGAGCGCTTAAGGCACTCAGCCGATTTTATTATGGCAACCAGCTCAAGGGTGCACGGCACACCTCGGCTTGGCTATTGCCTGTTGCATGGAAAATCGCGACCTATCTCAGCTAACCTAGCTAACTATTCATATGTGTATGAGTTGTTGAAACGTATATGTGTACCAAGCATACACGCCTCAACAACTCCTCCATATATTTATTATCGGAAGATTAAGAGTTTTTCAGTTCGATAAGGGAAAAAAGTAAACCCTTCCACTTTCATGTGTAAGCGTGTAGGCGTGCAAGTGTGCGGGGGTGATCGTGTAGTGTTGTAGCAGTGATGTATATTTGTGTGTCACCGTATCGCGCAAGCAACGCACTCAAGGGCTCCCTACCGAGGGACCGAACCTAGGCTTGAGCCGCTGCCGTGGAAGGCCTAATCGGGTAAATATATACATATATATATTATAAGGAATTGGACGTCTATAATATTACTATAGTGTTTATAAAAACTGTGTAAATATCAACCAAATGTGTGTGTAAAATAAACTTATATTCTGTGATGATCAACTGGTGTTTCAATCGAAATCTCAAAGATACTTTGGGCTAACGCTAACACGCAGCGGAAGCTCTCAAGAAGAAAAAACCCCGATTTTTAAACATTCTTCATTGGTTTTCCAATCCTATTGATCTCAGCGGGATGATGAAACTCAGGAACTACTGGAACTCTGAATAATTATTTCAGGGTTATACAGCTTATTTATCTAGGAAGGTTATAGATCATATATCATCATGCCAAGGTCAATACGAGCGGAGCACAGATGAAAAATGTTTCAAAATCGGGATTTTTTACCCCCTTTGAGAGCGTCTGCTGCAAGTTTAGCGTTGTTAGCCCAGAGTAAGTATTACTACGCGGACAAAGTCGCAGACAGGGGCTAGTAAAATATAAATTTAGTCAACCTTAAAGTGTAAAGATTATCTGAAGATAATAAAATTAATCACTACGTAATTAAATGAATAAACATATAATTGACCAGTACCTGAAGCGTGTATAGTGAATTGTTCTTGAAGAATTTTTTGTACGAGTAGCATTATGTTTGCAGACGAGAAATGTGTGTGTGATGCCTGCGCATGTGTATACAGGTGTGCATAGGTTTCGTTTCCTTATGATTGACACGATCTAAGCTGGCAAAATACGCTACTCATAAGTGGTAGAGCCACGCTGCACGCTGAATCTATTACTGGTTTCAGCATGAATGGCACACCCGGGGTACTACCATCCGACTCACAGAAACACCGACGTCTAGTACCAGTGCTTACACTGCTGCGTTTCGTTTAGTCAGTGAGAGCGCCGGAGCCCACCTCCCTGCCCTTTCCTCCTTCGCCCCAAAACACAGACTAGCAACGCACTTGTGATTCCAATGGTGTTATTAGTGTTTATGGACGGTGGTGATTACTTAACATCAGATGACCCACTTTTTCTTTTGCCTCCTATGACATAAAAAAACTCAAGGGTACTGTAAAATATGGCTGTGGGAACATACTTATACCTTCTTCATGTAGGATTTTCAACTCTAGGATGACAACTAAACAGGCAATTATTGTAAGGAATGTTTTTGTTTGGAACATGTTATTATGATATGCTCCGACTGACATGCTGAGCCACATTAAGTGACAGTATATTCTTGTATCAATTTTATTTGTTGTGTTTTTGAAATTTCAACTTCCTTTAGTTTGACACTACTAGAAGTATATATTACTTCAGATTGTTGTACGTTTAGGAATATTGTAATTTTGCTCCGGCTATGATAAAACACTGTTAGTCGTTGATAAGCGTGATTTTTTATTTATTTCATGTATATCATGATATTCATGGTGTATTTTAGTTTTATTTATGAAGTTGTTATGCCATCTTGTGACGAAAATACATTGATAAGTAGGTAAATAGTTCTTATTACTACGTATAGATGGCAATGATTGGTATTTTTTTAGTATCACGATATGTTTTCTATTTCAATTCTAATCGTGCATGACTTTGGCCTTGTTGAATTATAATAATAGGTCTTTACCTATGAATTTGCCGTTCTGTAGTAATGGCCATTTCAAATCAAAATCATTTTTATTCGGCTAAGAATTGTAATTTCAAATTAATTTTATTTTTAAAATATGGAATTCTTTTCCAAAAGTAGTCATTTGTTTATTGATTAGTGTTACATTTTCATCGCATTTCAATCTTTTTTAACCGACTTGTCATCATGGATACGTTAAAAAATCGAGTAATTATGGAATATGAGTATCGTCGTGACAATGGCAAATTAAAGGCGATTGTGGAAGATGATGATACACAATCTACGGCTGAATTAGCAGCAGCTTTCGACGTTAGCGTCAAAACAATATTGGTCCATTTCCGTCAAATTGGCAAGGTAAAAAAGCTTGACAAATGGGTGCCCCACGAACTCAATGATCGCCAGCGCGAAGAACGCGTCGAGACGTGCCTTGCACTGCTCAACAGAACACAAATGAAGGAATTTTGAACTGCATTGTTACCTGCGATGAAAAATGGATTTTGTTTGATAACCGCAAGCGCTCAGCAAGTTGGTTAGATCCTGCTTCAGCGCATGTAATGCCCTAAACGACAACTTACCCCTAGAAAAGTGATGGCCACTGTTTGGTGGTCTAGCGACGGTGTAATTCATCACAGCTTCTTATCAAACGGGGTGAGCATTACTACAGATGTGTACTGTGAAGAATTGAACACAATGGTGAAGAAGCTGGCACATCTCCAATCAGCATTGGTCAATCGCACGTCACCGCTGCTCCTTCACGACAACGCGCGACCTCATACTGCACAGCAGACGGTCTCCAAGTTGCAAGAACTGGGGTTGGAAGTTCTCCGTCATCCACCCTATTCACCAGACCTTGCGCCTACAGACTACTACTTTTTCCAGAATTTGGATAACTCCTTGGCGGGAAAAAAATTCAATACCCGAGAGGCAGAACAAAATGCCTTTGAAGAATTTGTTGCCTCCCGTCCAGTTGATTTCTTTAAGAAGGGCATCAATAAACTGCCACTGCGTTGGCAAAGATACATTGATTGCATGAGTAATTACTTCGATTAATACAAATAAAAAATACATGAAAAAAATTCGTTTAAATTTTTTCATACAAAACGGCAATTTCATAGGTGAGGACCTAATATTTATATATTATACAGTTATTGATATATCGAAATTTCATGTAATACTATTTGTAATTAAATGTAATACTAAAAAAGTTAAAGCATAAATAAAAATAATAATTCAAATTATATATATTTTTAATAAATCTAAAGCATTTATACATAAGCTATACATTTTGAAAAATCTCACGTGAGATTAGGAAAGGAGAAAACGGTGTCGACACCAATCTCACGACAACTCACCAGAGGATGAGGGATGGTCAAAAACGCTTCAAGTAATTAACGGACAACCCCTTATCTGAGAGTAAATTTTATAGCAATATTTTATTATAATAATAAAATAGCCCACGCATTTTCGGTCGCATAGACCGCACGCTGATATATGTATTATAGTATTTGACACGAGTATAGGAAGTTTAAGGCTCAATCACGTCAACTCTACTGAATGTATCGGCATAGGTCTATGACTATTTTATGCGGAATTATTAGTAGGTAGTTCTAGGCTACTTATTTTTAGATTCGATGGATCCTTTGCCATCTTTTTAAATCCAAACAGAGTGGGCGGAAATCAGCTGGTCATACTCAGAACTACGAAGACTAGAAACAATAAAGTGTTCATTTGAAACGTAACCAACTCGCTCCGAGAGGCTGTAAAATAAACCAAATGATTACATCTTAAGTGATTATGTAAACACATTTCACCGAACTTGTCTTGTTTTAAGATTTCCGTCATTCGAGCGCGCCGCTCGAATGTTCGCGGCTGTTGAAAAATATCAATTTTTATTTTTATAAATATTTCAATCGATTATACGATTCAAAACGAAAATCGATTTAAAAATTAATAAAGTGTGTATTAGTGCTGATTTAAAAAAAGCGCGCCGCCATCTTTAAATCAAATTTTGCATCATAAATATACTCCAAAACGGATCAGTATCGAAGAAGGTTTCATACCATCAAATAAAAACATAAAAATAAGCGACGCCATCTAGTTGTCGTATTTGAGTAACTTTGTCTAAAATATGTTTGTAAACGATTGTCCTTCGACAATAATAATAATACTAGTTAGTTTATTAACAAAATCGAGTTTAACAAAATGCGACTTAGGTAGTGACACTGACGTGGTAAATAAAAATATACACGAATCAAAAAATCTAATACGAGATAACGGGAACGTTGTGTTAAAAAGATTAGTGAGTGAGAGTGAATTTAACAAAGATACAATAAGAAACATCGGTCGTGACTCCGATACAGTGAACAATTACGAAGATATAACAATTTTGGACGATAACGGTGAATTAAAAACTTTGAAATTCAAATCGGCCGCGTCTAAAATACCCCTGGGACTTAAAAAGTTGCCATATAAGGGTGATGAGATGTTAAGTGGTGACAAATTAAATACAGTGCCACATAATGATGATTCTGACTCCAGTATTGGAGTGAGATCGAAGTTCTTCGACGAATTGGGATGTAAGTGTACTTTAATTATATCTACTTTATCTATACATGTAATAAGAATGCAAATCTAACGTGTATGTAGTTTTACATATTTGTAAAAAAAATGTTGCAGGTGTCTTGGAATAAGTATTAAAATACATTTCAATTATTTTTAGAAATGTTTCTCTATCTGTTTGTATGAACACGCATAATGCTAAAATACTGCATTTACGATAAAACCTCATTAAGAAAATCATAAAACACATCCTCGAGTACTATTTAGTCTTGGTTTCATTAAAATCGGTTCACTCTATCAAGTGACTGTCATTTTAATGACAAGGCGACTTAAGTACAAGAGACTTAAGTATAAGTAGAAGAGAAGTAAATGAACTTATTATATTCAGATGATTCATTAGTCACTATTTTTTTTTTATATCAAAGGAGGCAAATAAACTGGTAGGTCACGTGATGTTAAGTGATCACCACCGTCCATAGACACTAGCGACATCAGGGACATCGCAAGTGCGTTGCGAGCCTGTATATGGGAGAAGGGGGAGGGGAAGGAAAGAGGAAGGGACGTGGGCCTCCGGCTCTCTCACTGACCGAACGAAACACAACAATGCAAGCACTGTTATTTCACGTCGGTTATCTGTGAGAGGTATGGTACTACCCCGGAGGAGCCAACCTATTCATGTTGAAACCAAAAATAGCTTCAGCGGGGCTCTACCACCTACCTATTTTTATTACATTAGGTTCCACGCGAACGGGATCGCTAGCACAGCTTGTTGTAAATATTGTTATTAAATAATGGATTACTTCCTATAAATAGTACATATTCATTAACTGTGTCATTACAAACAAATTAAACACGTACTTGCTTTAAAAAGTTTACGTTTTAAATGCACCACGCTCGCTAAATGTTCGCCATCTTGCTCTTGTCTCGGTTTGGTTAGGTTAGGTTAGACTTGCGAAAAATGGATAACAAACTTACCTCGGACGAGCGCAGTGTATTTAGTACGTAACCTTTTTAAAGCAAGTATTTGATACGTATTTAACTTTTTTGTAATAACACCGTAAATGTTTTTAGTACGTTAGACGTTGATTTTGGACAAATTCTGCCCCTTAGAGCATTTTATTTTCATGTATATTTCAGACGATTTCATAGTAAAAATTGTTTTCTTGCTATAATATTTATTAATATTCTTTAGATTAGATGAACTGTAACTCTCAAATCGCTTGGAGAGATGATGCAACATTAATACACTGCACGCGTATGAAGCCAGGATAGGTCGCTAGTTAATATTACAACTATGATCAAATTTAGTACAACCTTTAAACACTTGAATAAATAACCTAGTTCTACTTATCTTTGCAATACGCAAAAGAAAATGTGTTAGTAAGGTGATAATAATGTTGTCTGAGAATTAGTAACAGCAACTCTACTGTTGATTTGCCTATTGGATACTCACATAGAAAATACTTTTTGAAATTTTCATGTTTACTGGTTTCTATTAATACAAGTAAACGGTGGTAAGTCATGGTAATTGTGTTAGAATACATCGTGTGTAACATCCACCATAGTAATAGTCCTAAGCACAGCACAGCTAATCGTGTCAGGTTTTTTTACGGATTGTTGGTCTAGCGGGATTTCACAGCTCCACCGAGCGTTTAAGGCGAACGCTTAAGATAGTCGAAAGGCAACAAGCCTAACGCTTCCAAAATGGCTGAACCTCGACTTGGACTGTTACTTTGAATACAGCAGCGTGAATAGAACAAAGCTAACCATGAACGCCTAGATAACCATACATGCTATATTTGACTAAGAGAGACATATGCCGAAGTCGTGGTAGTCCAGTGGCTGCATGTTAGAACCTCGATATGTATCAACAAATTTTTCGGATTTCGCGTACATTTACTAGTATAAATTGGTATCGGCTGACGGTGAAGGAAAACATCATGAGGAAACCTGAACCTGAGAAATATTCTTATAGTATACTGATATATCTGCGAAAACAAAGAATTGTGGATTTCTCAGTTTCCAATACGTCGTGAGATGGCGTGGTGATTACGCCCCATACCTTCCTTCGGGAAGAGGCCTATGAACCTGCAGTGTGTCTTTTATAGGCTGATGATTATGATGAGACATATTCGTATCTTTAAATGTGCTGTACAAATAACATGCTTTCTGAATCTGTCAATTTTGCGTGATAGCAATTAAGTAAAATAGAAAAAAAAGGTCTCTTACAGAAATTACGACGCTGCCAAGGGAGTTCCGCTGGATGTGTGTGATACAATTTAATCACCCGATTATCAGGACTATGTTATCTCACGATCTTCTGTATCTCATCCGATTTTAACGTAGCTTCATTTGTAGAAACGACAATAGTGATCGCTGTGTTGATACGTAGCATTTTTATTAGTTTAAACTAGCGGGTCCGGCGGACATTATCCCGCCCTGAAAATAAAAAAAACCTTGACCAACTAATACCTGAACCTTCCTCGTGAATCATTTTATCTACTGGTGAAAACTACATGAAAATCGGGTTATTTTTGAGTTTATCGCGAACAAACAGACGGACAGACGTGGTAAAGGACATCGTTTTATAATATGTAGTAATAGTCATGTGTTATATTGTTTATATTCTATTAATTGAATTACACGCCATCTATCCGTTGATTGTTTGTACTACATTCTTAACTATTTGTATATTAAGGGCATGACATTTGTATTGTTATCAGAAAAGTTGGTTTTAACGCCATTTACATTTTGTCGTTTTACGACAATCTCAAATCTTTTTTTGTTCATTGTAAGGAATACATACAATAGGTGGTGGGGTGGAGCCACGCTGAAGCTATTACTGGTTTCAGCATAAATGTGTCGGCTGGTTTGGGTAGTACCACCCGATCCAAAGACACACCGACGTGAACTAACAGTGTTTGCATTTTTGCGTTTTGTTCGGTCAGTGAGAGCGCTACTTCTCTCCCTACCTTCTCCTCCTACTCTCCACCCTCTCCTCCTACTCCCGACACCCTACTCCCGTCGCCCCCAGCCACAGGTTGGCATCGCACTTACGACTCCCCTGGTGTTGCTAGTGTCTGTGGATCGCGGTGATCACTTAAAATCAGGTGACCCATCTGTTCGTCAAAACATGTGTGTAAAATTTCACGATATTCGGTTGAGCAGTTACGGTGTGCAAGTGTCAATAACAAATTCACATATGTTAAATTGTAAATCTAGATCATTTAATAGAATAACTACGTCTGTCTATTCTTCATATAATTGCCTACTTGTTTGCAATAATATAGTCATGTATGTGACGTTTCCTCCGAGATTAATATCCAATTAATCTCAACGAATAGTATAAACGCGAGAGTGAGTTTGCTTGTTACACTTTCACGTTTTAACTGCTTTCGACGGATAAATCAAATTACTGTAATGCAATCAAAGCCGCGAGCAGAGGCTATTGATTGTATTTTCTTTTATGTCATAGGAGGCAAACGAGCAGGTGAGTCACGTGATGTTAAGTGATCACCGCCGCCCATAAATACT
The DNA here is from genome assembly GCA_014332785.1 of Antheraea mylitta. Taxonomy (NCBI): domain Eukaryota; kingdom Metazoa; phylum Arthropoda; class Insecta; order Lepidoptera; family Saturniidae; genus Antheraea; species Antheraea mylitta. The sequence continues at coordinate 2,797,505 of JACEII010000073.1, read as the reverse complement.
TACTACATCAGGGGAGTCGCAAGTGCGTTGCCAGCCTGTGTTTTGGAGAGATGATATTGGGGAGGGGAGGTGGGCCTCCGGCGCTCTCACTGAATCGAACGGAACGCAACATTTGAGGGTGGTAATACTTGGGGCGAGCTAACCCATTCATACTGAAACCAGTTATAGCTTCAGCGTGGCCCTATCACCGACAATATACAACACTTTTAATAATTATTTTTACTGGCTAGGCTTCAGCATTAAATCTCAATCTAAAGGGAACTGGCTCTCAAACGTACCTGCCGGAACACACCTCCATATATTTTGCTGCGAGAAATGACAACACAATACGTAACAGTTCGTTTCATAACATTGCTTAAGGCCGCGTTCAGGAGAAAGCCGCATCCGGCATGTTATTAGTCACTGCGAAGGCTTATATTAAGTAAGGAGGCGTTCATTAATTGCCTAAGATATTTTATTATTGCCCCCATATTAAGATGAATTAAGATATAATGATACTTTTCTGTTAGTGTAAGAATCATTATATTATATATTTGTGAAGTAAAACTTAAATAAGAGCTATGAATTTCTGATCCGAGATTGTTTTGTGCGACGAAAAGTGTGTAAACACTGTGTCGGGTAAGGTGTAGAAAACACTGTTACTCGTCTGATCACCAAAGTTAACATCAAGCGCGGTCAGTATCTGGATGGGTGACCGCTTGATAACACCGCGTGACATCGGCTTCTCGTCGTATCTTTTCAATTCAAATGTTCTCCTGTGATACAAAATTTTCACTTCTATCGTGTGTCCTTCACGACACACTTTATTTTCTATACATGTAATAAGAATGTAAATATATAGTGTCTGTACTTTTAGATTTTTGTGAATAAAGTTGTCTTGGAATAAGTGATAAAAAACATTTTAATCATTTTTAGGAATGTATGTCTGTCTGTGTCTTTGTATGAACACGCATCACTGCTAAAATACTTTGTTCACTATAAACTCACTGAATAAAAGCTTGTAGTCCTGTGAAGCTGTAAAGGCCAAAAAATAAAGGACAATAGCGTAGTCAGTTCGAAGAAAAACTGAATAAAAGCATATCCTGGAGTAGCATCTAGTCTTGGTTTCATTAAAATCGGTTCACTCTATCAAAAGTTATTGTAATTTTAATGACGACGCGACTTAAGTACGAGAGAAAAGTAGATAAGAAAATGAACTTAATACTCGTACGTACATTCAGATGAATTTGAATGGACTTAATACATTCAGATGAATTTATTAGTTACTGTTTTTTTACATTAGGGTTCCACGCGGATGAAGCCATGCGCACAGCTTTTTTTTTTTTCGAAATGACTACGCTATTGACCCAGCAAAGTCTTAACAGTTTCACCGGACTACTAAGGCGAGCGCTTAATCATGGGCACAGCTAGATTTAAATAAAATAATGATAATAGTTTTTTTTTGTATTTTTTTCACGCTAGTAAATACCTAAGAGTTAATTCTTTTATGGAAACTTGGCATCCTTAGGTACTAATATTACGAATGCTAATGTGAGTGTGTCTGTTTGGTATGCTTTCACATTTTAGCAAATCAAGTGATCACCGTCATTACATAAACGTTGTCAGATGTATGGAAAAGGATATACATACAAAAATGTACTGTTCCCGTTGTGTACGACAAATCTAGATTAACACTAGTGAAGCTACGAGGAAAAACTAGTTATTAATATTTAAGCGACCAAACTTCCAATTTATAACTAAACTAGCTGAGCCGTGCCTACTTCGTTGGGCGGTAAACATTTGTATTTGTGATGAAATTGTAAGTGTGATTCGGTGAGTACTGAATGATATGTATTTTAAAAAAAATCATAATTGGTGTTGAAAATATGACCAATAAACATCATTTAACGATTAAAATTATGTTTTTATTATAAAAAACTACGTTTTTTTGACTTAAACATAAATGTTAGATATATGCTGTCGCTGACTTTTTTGTAGGCATTTAGTTCTACAATATTTCTCTAGAACTCAATCATATATCTCTCAATATTAAGACAGCGTTCGTAAGAAATGTTTCTTTCGACCGTTTTTTCTCAGACTTACTTTGCAAGTTCGACAACCACGAAAAAGTCTTTTTGGGTTAATATATAGCCTAGTACAATCACAAATAACATGGATTTCTATTGGTAAAATAATTTTTAAAATAAGTTTATTATTACCAGATAATACCTCGTACCAACTCACAAACTTAACCTCTTTATAATATTAGTATAGATATTGAAGTACCAAAAACATTTACGAGATGGCGCTATTTATCATATTAGGATAATCCCGTTACAAGTAACGCAGAGAGCTAATGTATACATACTTCTATACTAATATTATAAAACTGAAGTGTCTGTTTGCTTGACCACGCTATTTTCAGGGACTACTGGTCCGATTTGAAAAAATCTTTCAGTGTTAGATAGCTCATTTATCGAGGAAGGAATTTATACATCACTACGCTAAGATCAATAGGAGCGGAGTTCCAATTAATATAGTTTCTAAATCGGGGTTAATGAACCTATTAGTTAAAAATATTTTCATCTTTTACGTAAACAAAGTCGTGAGTTAAAGTTAGCGATAGTCCAAAGTAACTAATCCCCTCGGACGAAGTCGCGGGCAGAAGCTAATTAATTATAAACATTAAATTGACTAAATTCGAACTTATTATATAGCTTTATTTTTAAAAGTATGTTTTATTCAATAATTGCGCATTATGACCTCACCCTTACGAGGAGGAGGAGTTGTCAAGGTAGTTCGGTGTTGCACCAAATACCAACTTTCCCCAACAATCTCTCACGTAATACGGGCAGCCGATTCAATTCGATGATAACCAAGATCGAATTACATTCGCTTTTTATTACGGATATTTCTTTTATGGATTTAAATTGAATTAATTTCACTTTTTTTTTTTTTTTGTTTTTATATATACTTACCTGTATGTATGTATATAAGTCGATTTTGAAATTTATGTTTCTTTATTTTTTTTTGCCAAACAAACTTTCGGATTATTACTACCATTGTCGTGTAGTCAATAATATCACAAGCGTCGTGCGATCATTTCAATATTAAGCATAGTGTGAATCAATACTCTAACAATTTCAGTGAGTTTTTGTGGCATCTGAGAATTTCATGCTCCATGGTATTATTTTCCATTCACTTCACTTATGCACAATAAACTAACTATATTACGTAAAACACTACCAAATTTACACAATATAGAGTCAAATAACACAAGATTGTGAATAAAATATAAAATCCATTATATGACAGACTCCCGCCAAAAACTCCAAATTTATAATGTTATTTATTTAATACAATATTTACATTTTAAGTATACAAGAAGTATTATAATATCCCTACATATAATCTAAAATCATTGGCAAGTCGACTACGAGACAAAAATGTTTGGGAACTTATGAACTAAACCTTCATCGCATGGACTGATTATTCTAACATTTTTAACATACGAAATGGTATTGGCAGTTTGGTTCTGAAACTGTACCGTGTCCTTGTTTTGACTACCGTTAGATTATTGACAAGCAACTTGTCGGTCAACGGTCATGGTAAGTGTGATAATTTGTATTGCATTAGTAACAATAAACGGTGAATCCTATTTTATAAAGTAGAACCTAGATAACTCGAAATAAACCCTGGTTCTCTCGCTTTCAAGACCTTCGTAAAGCACATACAGACTGAATTCAAAGCGTTACGAATCTAAAAGTACAATAGGAATGTAAATCTGCCCTGGAACTTAGGTACTATAACGACTTGTATCTTTGAAGGATTAAATTGGATAAGGTTTGCCTCTCCCCATTCAGACTTCCAGTCCAACGTCCTTTCAACATCTTATAGTTCGGTTTTACTCTACAAATACCTGCGAGATGTTTGCACGGCCCGAGTATACGGCTTTACCTGTACTATCTTTTTTCCTTTTCTTATATCATAAGAGACAAACGTACAGGTGGGTCACCTATGTTAAGTGATCACCACCGTCCATAGACACTTGCAACACTAGTGGGTAGCCAACCTGTATTTGGGGAGAAAGGGGGAAATGGTGTGAAGAGAGGAGGGCGGAGGTAGCCCACCGGCGAATTACTGACCGAATGAAACGCAACAATGCAAGCATGGTTACTTCACGTAGGTGTTTCTGTGGGTCGAGGAGTAGTACCCCGGACGAGCCGACCCATTCATGCTGAAGCCAGTGATAGCTTCAGCGTGGCTCTACCACCTAACTGTGCCGAAGAGTGTGGGATATCAGTTGGGTCTTCTTACTAAATATTAACGAAACAATTGAAGATACACAGCTGGTAAAGCTAGGAAACTTTATTAATGTGGACAATGTTGCGGACACTAGTTAGTGAGTGAGTTTCCTACTATTAGTGTGTTAATATAAGTCCAATTACGAAATTTCAAGTAACAAACATACATTATATTGTTATGAATATATCTTTAAGTGTTATGAACATTCTAACATGCGATTTTAAATGAAAGTGTTATATAGTCGTTTGTTAAATTTATGCATCAGTGTTTAGTCCGGTAAGCTGTGAACGCCCGCCCGACAGGTAATAGCGTTAGTTAGATCAAAAACATATGTCTAAATGTGTCTTAAAAACCCACGATAAAAGTAAAAATATAATTCAATAAACATAAAAAATACACCAATCTGTATCAGATCAGTGAGGTTACAATATTATTAAAAAACAAATATATCAAAAATATATCTATTATGAATAACAAAGTAGTCATTTTTGTTTTTTAGATCTATACTAATATTATAAAGCTGAAGGGTTTGTTTCTTTGCTTGAACGCGCTAATCTAAGGAACTACTGGTTCGAATTGATTTTTTTTATAATAGCAGGCAAACGGATGGTTGGGGCACCTGATGTTAACTGATCACCACCGCACACAGACACTTACAACATCAGGGGAGTCGCAAGTGCGTTGCCAGCTTGTGTTGGGGGGCGGAAGTAGTTGAAGGGGAGTAGGGAGAGGAGAGGGAGGAGGGGGAGATGGTCTTACGGCGCTCTCACTGACTGAACGAAACGCAACAATACAAGCACTGTTAGTTGACGTCGGTTTTCTGTGGGTCGGGTGGTACTACCCCGGACGAGCCGACCCATTCATGTGGAAACCAGTGATAGCTTCAGCGTGGCTCTACCACCTACCTTCAAGTGATAAATAGCTTATTTATCAAGGAAGATTATAGGCTATTATCATGCTAAAATCAATAGGTGCGGAGTACCAATGACGAATATTTTGAAATCGGTTTTTTTTTCTTTTGAAATATTTCTCTTCGTGTTAGCGTTAGCACAAAGTCTTTATAAAACGATTGATTGTTTGGAATGCTGCTTTGATACGTATTGTACCTATTAATATATATGTAATTAAATATTTTGGTTACAACAGTTGTCAACACAATGATGCTCTATTGATTTGACTGGTGGCATGTCGTTCCGATGTCCGCAGGTTCGAACCCCGGCAATTACCAACGAATTTTTCGGAATTCGCATACCTTTACAAATTTATATTGGTAACCAGGGGGCCTAACCAAATTGCTTATCGACAATCACTAACGCAAATAGAAAACGGAAAAATATATGGAGATGACATATCTGAACATTTTTTTTTTTTTTTCGAAATGACTACGCTATTGACCCATCAAGGTCTTAACAGCTTCACCGGACTACTAAGGCGAGCGCTTAAGGCACTCAGCCGATTTTATTTTGGTAACCATCTCAAGGGTGCACGGCACACCTCGGCTTAGCTGTTGCCTGTTGCATGCAAAATCGCGTCCTATCTTAGCTAACTATTCATATATGTATGAGTTGTTGAAACGTATATGTGTACCATGCATACATGCCTCAACAACTCTTCCATATATTTATTATCGGAAAATTGAGAGTTTTTCAGTTCTATAAGGGAAAAAAAGTAAACCCTTCCACTTTCATGTGTAAGCGTGTAGGCGTGCACGTGTGTGGGGGTGATCGTGTAGTTTTGTAGCGGTGATATATATGTGTGTGTCACCGTATCGCGCAAGCAACGCACTCAAGGGCTCCCTACCGAGGGATCGAACCTAGGCTTGAGCCGCTGCCGTGGGAGACCTAATCGGGTTAACATATCTGAACGCTATATCACGTGACTCTATTTGCGTTAGTGATTGTCGATAAGCAACTTGGTTAGGCCCCCTGATCTTGAAGTAGTTCTTGTAGTGCCATCGTGTGTGGGGAAACATAAAACTGTGGATTTATCAGTGTTTGAAATCGCTAATACGTTGTGGGTTGGCGTGGTTATTATTGATGCCCATACCTTCGTTCAGGAAAATACCTATGGCCCTGCAAGAGGTTTCTCATAGGCAGCTTGTAGATCTCATCGGTGTTTTACAAAAAAGTTAAATACGTATTAAATACTTGCATTATATAAGTTTGGGTATTAAATGCACCGCGCTCGCTAAACGTTCGAAATCTTGCTATTTTATCTCTGTTTGTTTAGGTTAGGTTAGACTTGCGAAAGATGATGACACGAGCTTGCCGCGCAGTGGTGCATTTAAAACGTAAATATCCAAATGTTTTTAAAGCCGTCTTCTCCTTTCCACTATAGAAGTACATGGGCGGGTACAAGTCTCCACAGATTCACAGTAGTAAGATTCCGGCAAGAACGAAGAAGTTCGAAAATTCTTATCTTCGTCGTACTGTGAAGATGTGGAATATCCTACCAACAAATATATTCTCCTCTTATCATTGGGTCCTTCAAATGAGGCGTTGCTGTTCTTATTAACAAAGACAGTCGCCATTATTTGTGGACTGTACTGTACTTTCCATCAGGAACCGTACATACATTTTGCCGTACCAGTTAAAAAAAAAACAAGTATTCAATACGTAATTAACTTTTGACGTACTAATAATACGGAATATATCCTTCGAAAACAGTACATTTTCTCTTGATAAAAAGTACCCTATGTCTTTTTCTAAATGCTTGACTATTTGTATCCAGAAGTTCATAATGATCAGTTAACTAGTTAGGGCTTGAAGCGTAACAAACGAACAATCCCACTTACGCTTTTGTAATATTAGTTAAGATTCATTTAAGCTCATCTGACAGCGTTACCTATAAATAAAAAAATGCGAGAGAAACCACGATTCACAGCTAGTATTCTGATGAAGAATAAAAACAAATTTCATAACACAACCTCGTTTTCCATTTCTGTTCCGAAATAATACAATGTCAACTCCACACATCCGGTTCTTGCATATAAAATGAATTGCAAAAGACAGATGTGTATGGGTTACGAAATTTTTTTTCTAAGACGAAGACGCTAGTACGTTCTTTCACCTACTTACATTTACGTATATTAAAATGCTTAGTCAGTATTACTTCTGTACTGGATAGTGTTTCGCGGTAGTAAACATAACTTTGTAATTTCCGTTATAATATAATCGAGTTACGTTCTGTTTCACACAGAACTTGAAATGCTAAGCTTTTGTTTTCGAAATCTACATTTAAAGAATGGCCTTAATGACTGATTTTAATATGTTATTCTGTAATGACTGAATGAAAGTAGTGCCTTTGCCATAATTGTTCACGTTAAAAATAGACCTCTGTAAACAGTATTCGATTCCAATTTCAGGTATAATATTTTTGAACTATTCGTAGTTTGAAGTGTGCGAATAATTTGAAGTATCTACTAGTTGTCGTCAAACATAATTTTAGTAGAAATTTACGTAATATAGTTCGGTTATTGTGTCATGAAGTGTTTAAGAAATAATACCACGGAGCATGAATTCTGAGATGCCACAAAAACTCCCTGGAAACAAACAGGCCACCGTCTTGTTAGAACATTAAAATTATCACAAGGTACTTGTAATATTGTTACCTAGTCGACGATGGCAGTAACAATCTAAAATATCTTAGGTCCGTTCCCTTGGCGTGGAGCCCTTGAGTGCGCTGCTCGCGTGATACAGTGACACAAATCTTAGATCACTGCAACAACAGTACACATATCATCCCCACGCACGTGCACGCATACACGCTTACATAGTCAGCTTAAGTTAGCTCAGATAGATCGCGAATTGTTAGACATTTACAGTTCAATTCACATATAGACAGAGTGCGAAACAAAGCCGCTATGATCTTGGGTCGCCTCCATCCTTTGCTTTGTCATAAGAGTAAGATGTCCCTCAGACACTAGCTCACTTTGTATAAGACGTGTATCCGTCCCGTGATGACATATAGCTGCCCCGTTTTTGCGTATATGTCCGAAGATAACTTTGATAAGCTGCAGGTTCTCCAAAATCGTGTTTTACGTAAAGTGACCGGTGCCCCGTGGTACATCCGGAGAGTCGATCTCCATAGAGACCTAGAGATCCCTTCTATCTGGGCGTACGTAAAATCACTTACGATTAGTTATTTTGAAAAAGCCGCAAATCATCCCAGTCCGTTAGTGGTATCTGACGCAAACTATGAACCCATACCTAACGTTGCGCGTTATAAAAGACGTCCGCGACACATTTTTACCGACCCTCCTAATTCAATCACGTCAGCAAACGATCAGTACCAGCCTGTCCCTCGAAACAGAGCGTGTTCACGCCCACGCCCGCGTAACCACAGATCATGCCGCTGTGGTCTGGGGGTTAATTTCGCTCCCGCATACCCGATTAGGCCTCCCACCGCAGCGGCTGAAGCCTAGGTTCGATCCCTCGGTAGGGAGCCCTTGAGTGCGTTGCTTGCGCGATACGGTGACACACAAATATACATCACCGTTACAATACTACACGATCACCCCCACACACGTGCACGCCTACACACTTACACATGAAAGTGGAAGGGTTTACTTTTTTTCTCCTTATTGAACTGAAAAACTCTTAATTTTCCGATAATAAATATATGGAGGAGTTGTTGAGGCGTGCATGCTTGGTACACATATTCGTTTCAACAACTCATACATATATGAATAGTTAACTAGGTTAGCTAAGATAGGTCGCGATTTTGCATGCAACAGGCAACAGCCAAGTCGAGGTATGCCGTGCACCCTTGAGCTAGTTGCCTAAATAGAATCGGTTGAGTGCTGCAAGCACTCGCCTTGGTACTCCGGTGAAGCTGTTAAGACCTTGCTGGGTCAATAGGGTATTCAGTTCGAAAAAAAAAATCTAAAATAGTGGTTGCTAAAAAATCAGTTAATATATGCATATCTCTTTTATTATATCCAATATATTCTGTACACATAATAAGAAGTGGGGAAATCCCTTATGGATGCCCACCCTCCCGGGGGAGAGGATGGGTTATGTCCGACTCGCACGGACTAAAACCCCACGGTGTACCGACAGACCGTGATGTTGGGGCGGCAAGGGATCGTTCTACGCTATTCACCTTGAATAGCAGCCCCAACGGTCCACCCAGCGGAAGGTTGCCGCCGAGCTCCTACCTATAGAGAGGCAGCTGGATACACGCCAGCTGCCCCCATCGTCCGCCGGACCTGTGCAATGAGGGGATGAGCCTCCCGACTACATCCCCTCAGGTCCGGCTACGGGGGTAGGAGGAGTTGGGCATAGCGCCGCCTCCTCCTGCCAGTCCTCCGATGGCGAAGACGGCCACTGTGGGGGTCCGCCTCGCGGGCTCTCTCCGCTGCCTCCTTTTGCGAGATGACTTCCTCGCAAAAGGAGGCCACTGCTTGCCACGCTTGTTCGCAGCCGAGCATGGACGAAACCACGCTCGACAGCGACAAATCCTCTCCTACCACCGCCACCAGAGTGCGGCACTCAGAGAGAGTATGCTGCGCGGTATCTTCCTCAGCGCCGCACTCATGGCAGGCGGCGGTCGGCTCCCTGCGAGCGATCCGGTGCAGGTACCACTCGAAACAACCGTATCCGGTCAGCACCTGCACCAGCCTGAACGACAGGGAGCCCCATCTCCTCCCAATCCACTCCCGCAGGACCGGGCGGACGGCGTCGACGGTGTGCCTCCCGAAGCGCACGTCCGCCAGGTCTTGCATCCACCTCCCTATAGCCCCCTCCCGCAACTCCCGTCTTTTAACTTCTATCTCCCTGGGAGCCGGAGGCTCCCCACTACGCCTCCTCGCCGCCGTGAATTCATACACAGTGGCGAGCACCCTAGCTTCCAGCTCCCAGGAAAGGGAGCCGGCGAACGTAAAGGCCGCCGCCGATGACACCGTCCGGTATGCCCGGATTGCCCTCAGTGCCACCGTACGCTGCGTACTGCGCAACGTGCGCACGTTGGTGGCACCGAGGGCATCAGCTCAGACCGGTGCCCCGTAGGCGGCCATCGCCCACACGACTCCCATGAAGAGTCGACGGCACCCGGCACCCGGCCCCCCAATATTGGAGAGCAACCGGCCGAGTGCCGCCGCCGCCCTAGCAATTCGCGGCCCGAGCCCCGTGTCAAAATAATAGAGTATTTCCTTGAGTAACATTTAGTCTTGGATTCATTAAAATCGGTTGACTCTATCAAAAGTTATTGTAATTTTAATGACGACGCGACTTAAGTACGAGAGGAAAGTAGATAAGTAAATAGACTTAATACATTCAAATGACTTTATAAGTGTTTATTTACATTAGATTCCGCGCGAACGGAGTCGCGCGCAGTAATAGTATACATATCGACGGAAGAAAGCAGGATTGTCGTAACTTAAAAAACCCAACTTTACATGAGAACCAAAAAACTATTTCAAACTTCAATTTTTTTTATATGTAGTGCTAACACTAGGCAGTAAACCAAAGTTGTATCGATATTAAATTCAGTCGTAGGAAAGCGAGATCCAGAACATTCGAATCGGTATTTTTTTATATATAAATATAGTAAAAAGTAATTTAGCCCAAAATGCAAGTTACGGCATTTTCGCTTTCTCCCGTCGATATGATAACTTATGTGAATGTGTACTTAAAATCGAGTAAAAATGATGTAATAAAAAACTTTATTTTATCTTTATTTTTGGCAACCAATCTTTCAGATTATCACTGCCATTGTCGTGTAGTTAAATAATATTACAAGCGTCGTTAGATTGTTTCAATATTCTAACAAGATGGCGACTCTCTTGTTAGAACTTTCCAGGTAGTCTTTGTGGCATCTCAGAATTCATGGTCCGCGGTATTATTATCGATTCACTTCACTTATGCACAATAAACCAACTATATAACGTAAATAACCTCCAAATTTACAAAATATAAAGTCGAATAATACAAAATATAAAATCCACTACATGACAGACTTAAATCCCGCCAAAAATTCCAAATAAGAAACTTATTTCATAAATTCATTTACAATTTACTAACAGTATAATAAATTCATTTCACAGATTACATACGCGAAACTATAGTCTATGTAACACGTTACATTAATAACAATGAATTTGTATTATGCATATTAACTGTGAACATTGTTCGTAGAGTTCTTTCGTAACGAATGCAAATATGGCGCGGGCTAAATTTCACGCGGGTTTCGCTCGCAGCCCGAACGAAAGTGAAATGGCGGGAAAATAAGCTAACGGTCAACAATAGTTTTTACTCTTGTTTTCATTTTGTGAAATATGATAAATATATTTATTCAAATGACCATAGGCAATCTGATGTTATTACTTATTCGTGTGAATTTGAGTTTGTTACACTTTCATGATGTTTTTTTTTAAATTTTTTTTTGCAATTAATCTTTCAAATTATTACTGCCATTGTCGCGTAGTCAATAATATTAAAAGCTTCGTGCGATCACTTCAACATTAAGCGTCGTATGAGTCAATATTCTAACAAGAGGGTGGATCCCTTGTTAGGAGTTTTTGTGGCATCTCAGAATTTCATGCTTCATTTCCATTCATTTCACTTATGCACAATAAACTAACTATATTACGTAAAACACCACCAAATTTACAAAATATAAAGTCAAATAACACAAGATTATGAATAGAATATAAAATCCACTACATGACAGACTAAAATCCTGCCAAAAACTCTTTTTTTAAATCTTATTACTAGCTGTGCCCGCGACTTCGTCCGCGTCATACCTTATATACAAAACAGTGAGTAATAAAGTCACCTAAATGTATTACGTCTAATTACTATCTACTTTTGTCTCGTATCTAAATAGCGTCGTCATTAAAATTACAATAACTTTTGATAGAGTGGACCGATTTTAATGAAACAAAGACTACATGTTACTCAAAGATATGCTTAATGATCCTCTTGAAAAGGTTTTACCGTGAACGCAGTATTTTAACATTGATGCGTGTTCATACAAACAGACAGACATTTCTAAAAATGATTGAAATGTATTTTACTATTTATTCCTAGACATATGCAATATTTTTTTTACAAAAATCTATAAGTACAGCTACGTTAAATTTACGTTGTATATTATATGTACATATATTTAACTAGCCGTTTCCGCCCGCTTCGTCGGGCGAATGACATTTACATTTGAGCTAGAAAACAAATGAACCAAAGATAAATGGCTGTCTTTTGTCTTATGGGAGCAAATAAATTAATAAACAAACAAATTGAGAAAACATGGCAAAGGGCTCATAGAATGTGAAAAATATATAGCCTATAACTATCTACGATTAATTCAACGTCGAATGGTTGTGGTTTCATCCTGATCGGTCCAGTAGTTTTCGAGTTTACCTTGGACAAAGAAAACAAACTTTGCTTATATATATATAGATTTATATATATTTTATACTTCTATTATTGAAGTAAAACTTCTTTAGGCGCGATTAGGAGGTTAAAATTGACGACAATGCAACGGAAGTCCGTTACGGCAATATGGCGTCACGTTTATGTACCATCCCGTTAGATAATAATTAAACATAACTAAAACTTGTTTAGTATAAAGAAGGGTACGTTTTATTTAGAAAAAATAGACCGTGTGTGTTTATAAATGTCAGCGAAAACACGATAAAAACTTAGTATTAGATAAAAGTATTAACAAACGCTGAAGCTATAAAGTATCAAGATGACTGAAGAACTAAATTGGTATGGGAATAGAATCGACCTTCTTTAGTGTTGTTTACAGCGATATTAAAAATAAATTAGGCATTTACAGTTAAACAATTGAACAACGTGTTTGTTTATGCCTTAGAGATGTCATTAGGTTTTTACATTGTAGTCAGAAACCAAATCTATACTAATATTATAAAGCTGGAGGGTTTGTTTGTTTGGTTGAACGCGCTAATCTCAGAAACTACTGGTTCGATTTAAATATTTAGTGTTAGATAGCTCATTTATCGAGGAAAGCTATAGGCTGTTTATCATCACGCTAAGACCAATAAGATCGAAGCACCGATGAAAAATGTATAATCGATTTTCATGTGAATAATAAATTCACACGCGTAAACGAAGTCGGGGGCGGCTACTAGTTGAATAACAATTAGAGATTAGAAATTGCAAACGATTAGCTTGTTGAGATATTAACATGATAACTAAAGACATGAACTGTTCTCTTCTGTACAAATAAATAAAATTAAAATGTATGTTTGTAATGTTAAAATAACAGGTTTTTATCAAATATATACATATTCAAATCATATCAAAAATACTGTATTCAGTTTAGACCCTAATAAGGCACTTATAAACGTCAAAAACTACCACCGGTTCGGAAAACACCCCAGTTATCGAGAAGAACCAGCAGGAAACTCGATCGGGTACATTTTTTTAACATATATTTCTGATACATCATACAATGGCTTTTAGTGGATGTACAGAGAGGAGTCAATTCCAGACATCACTACCGTACACACACTGAATCACTCTATACTATCCTTTTGACGCTAAACCCCGCTCGACGTGACGCTCAAATTAACAGTCCGGCAAATCGGTAACATGTTTTGGAACTTTATTGTAAAACCTAACAATATCACCTACAAAACTATTACTCGTTTTGCTAATTCTGAAACATGGGACGACAAGTTTATTACAGTTTCTAGTATTTACATTATGCCGGTATTTTACTAAATTCAGTTTTTCAAAGTTTTTATGGACATGCATTAAATTATTAAGAATGTTGTAAAACGAAGCCCGTTTTTTTTTTTACGTGGGGAAATCCCTTGTGGATACCCACCCTCCCGGGGCTGCCACGTTTATCTATTTGTTTGTTAGCGATAAACTCAAAAACTACAGAACGGATTCCCATGCGGTTTTCACTAGTAGATAAAGTAATTCTTAAGGAAGGCTTAGGTATGAATTACTTTTATTATCAGCTTGGAACAGCGTCCACCGGGCCTGCTTGCGAAAGTATATACTGTAATTATAAGAAAAAGAAATATTTTCATTTTTTTATCTGTCTATTTGTTCCCGCTAATCCTCGAAATGGTTGGTTGTTATGGATTTTAAAGGGATCAACAGTGATAGCTATCCCCTATATCTAATACCTTTAAACGGGCAATTCTTGTATACTGTTATATATTCAGTATCTCGGAAACGGCGTCAGCGCTTTCCGTGAAACTTAGTATGTAGGTGATTTCGGGGCCGATAAATCAATCTAGCTAGATTTCATTCATAGAAAACTTTTCATCTAAGTTTTCAGGCAATGAAAATATATAGCTAGAATATAAAGGTGAATTTCACCGTCACTGTCAAAACAAAAATAGCTCAGATGGAAATCGGGTCCTTCGAAAATCCGTGTAGCCCCATTTTGAATCCGAGTGATAGCAAAAGAGACAACATTTTTATAATTTTCTTTTTTTGGTTGTTAGAATGTTTTTTAAAGAACCGAGCTATGCTCGGTCGTCCAGGTATTATTAAATAAGCAGTGTTCACTACTGCGCGCGACTGTATTTAAAATGAACTAATTTTTTTGCTAAATTCCTCGGGAACGATGTCGCGGCTAACAGCTAGTTAAATACATTCTAGCGTTTAATATCCTTTCTCACAATCTTAATTCATACTTGATGGCCGGTGTCCAGTCAAATTGTCATTACTAAAGAAAGCAGACACGTCCATTTAAAGCAAATTACTAGTTGACCAAAACTTGGACAAACAAAAACGAACTCTATTCCTAGGCAGCTAATAGTCATATATGAGAGCCCTTTATCTAACAAATCGGCGATGTCTTGTTACGATTAACATGTCTCATTAAAATGTATATCTTAGACCATTGGAATAAAGTTGATTATTGTAATGTATTGATTGAGCAGTTAAGCCGTTTTTTAATTGGATTACGGTCATGTTTTGGAAAGCTGTAGCGAAAGTCGGCGCCTTACAAGAATAAAACCGTGGCCGAGCGATCTTGATATTTTAAAAATAGATTTATATGATTACTATAATGTTTGGCTGTGAATTGTCACAGTATAATCTATTATCTGTGATAGTTTCTTGACAAGAAATTATGGTTGAATGTTTTTGAAATGTTCTTTTGTTTTAATTTAATTTTCCTTAGCTGCGTTGGAGAGTGATCAAAAATGTACCGTCGGTATTACTTCGTGACGCACTGCGCTACAAAATGAGCTAAATGAGCTAAACGAGTACTACGTAATAGTGCGGGCAGTTGTCAGGCACTGTACTGCTTAGCGAGGACCGACGTCGATTTGACCGTCTAATCAAAGCTCGTTCGGAAGCTCGGATTATTATCGAAAAAACACGGACTGTGAATGCCTATGTCAAAGAGGTACATCACCGTGAGGTTCTGTTGCGTGATTGGCACCTCCAGCTATCGTGCTTTATAGAGGATTTTATAAGCCTTACTAGGGTACAGTCTGCGTTAATCGTTCTTAAATTTATGATTCCAAATAATATACCTAAGGGTTACAAGCTGTTTTTATATAAGTAACTAGCCTTTGCACGCGATTTCGTTCGCGTGGAATAGTTACTCTGGGTCAACGCTAACACACAGAGGAAGCTCTCAAGAGGAAAAATAATCCCGATTTTGAAATCTTTTTCATTGAGGATCCGATCCTATTGGTCTTAGCGTGATGATGTATAGCCAATAACCTTCTTCGATAAATGAGCTATATAGCAATAAAGGAATTTTACAAATCGGTTCAGTAGTCCCTGAGATTACCCCCTACAACGACACAACGTTACAGACTCAGAACGTCACAAACTTTACCTCTTTATAATTTTGGATAGATAGTCCATGTCCGCGACTTCGTCCGTGTAATAATAGTTATTTTGGGCTAACGGTAACATGCAGCGAAAGTTTTCAAGAGGAAGAAACATCCCGATTTTGAAACATTTTTCATTGGTGCTCCGCTTCTATTTGTTTTACCGTGATCATATACATCTATAACCTTCATCGATAAGTAATCTATATACCACTGAAAAAAATTTTCAAATCGGACCAGTAGTTCCTAAGATTACCCCCTACAACGCCACAAACTCACACGTCATAAACTACCTATTTATAATATTGGAATGGAAGATTAGTACAGACTAGTATAAATATAAAATCAAATAGTGTTACAGAAAAAAATGCTTACGTAGTTGAAAGGTCATTCTTTTTTTTTTGCGGTATAAAACTCAGAAATTATGTAAATTAACATTGCTATTTGAGGCAATATACAGTTAGAGAGGATAGAATCTCGTATATTCAGTCAGAAAACCGAATATATATATCGGCATTATCCATTAACGACTACGTATTTAATATTGAAATTAGTATAAAACAGATCAAGTCTATATCTTCCCCCTATTTTAAATATATTTTCTAATCACATCTTAAAGAAATGTGTATGTTTAGGTTATAAATATTTTAGTAATCTGATCAGTTATAAGTTTTTGTCTCTTTTCCTCCTATGAAAAGTTCTTCACAACCTGTCTCTTACAATAATGGCAACAACGCAAACAGTGAATTACGTTAGTTTAAAAAAAGACAGCAAATCGCGTTTTAATTTCGGTTTAAAAGGGACAGCTAAATGTTGCTAAAAGTAGCAGAAAGTTGAGTTGCAAATTGAACTAAAATTTTAAAGATATTAAATTAAAAAAAATTTACTAATAACCTATTTGTTGTATTCGCGTCAAAGTTGTAAGGTTTAAAAAATACATTGTATCTCTTGTTTTTTTTTTGTATAGATAATTTTTGTATTTTATTAACTAAAGAAGAAACGATTATTTAGTATGTAAATGTAGTTATGGAAATATTCAGAAAAAATTTTTTTAATTATCTCGTGACTTCATGAATTCCTCCCGTTTCTTTGAGCATAAAACATGGAAATGGGTCAATCGACCCCAATAAAATAGGTAGTCTAGAACGATTTACGAAAAATATCGTATCGAATTGCCATAGTCCTATAAGGATACAGTAC
This sequence comes from Antheraea mylitta, assembly GCA_014332785.1. Taxonomy (NCBI): domain Eukaryota; kingdom Metazoa; phylum Arthropoda; class Insecta; order Lepidoptera; family Saturniidae; genus Antheraea; species Antheraea mylitta. The sequence goes on along the minus strand of JACEII010000073.1, from coordinate 2,780,245 downwards.
CTGGGCGACCAAGTCTAGCTCGGTTCTTTAAAAAACATTTTTAAATTAAAATAAACTGTTTGGTTTGCCTTATAAGATTAACATTTTTTCACAAAAAAAAAAATTACTATCTATATAATATCTTTCGAAGCAACCGATTTCCATCTGAGCTATTTTTGTTTTGACATCGCCGGCGAAATTTACCCTTATATTTTAGCTATATTTTTTCATTGCCTGAAAACTCAGTTAAAAAAAGTTTTCTATAAATAAGATCTAGCTAGATCGATTTATCGTCCCCGAAACTACCTACATGGTAAGTTTCACGGAAATAGATGACGCCGTTTCCGAGATCCTGAATATATACAAATATAAAAATATACAAGAATTGCTCGTTTAAAGGTATTAGATAGATAGATTAGATTTAGTACTTTGACATTATTGGCGAAAAAGGCAAATGAGCTGTAGTGTTAATTATATAATGTATATACAATATATATTTGTATAAACAATTTATTAAATTAAAAGATACGTATAAGATAAAAAAAATGGATATAATTTTTTATTACTTTTTTGTCATAAAACTAAGCCTAAGGAATCAACTTTAATTTTGATATTCCTACAAAATTACATAACTAAAGAATGACGAATAATCATTGCGTCAAGTGAAACGTATTTACAAGGAACCCTAACGAAAAGTGAAAAGGAACGTGCCGATCCGCCGTGAGCGTTTACTTCCGATCGCCGTCTTCCCGCGATTAGACGTCTCGAACGTTAAATAACATGTACAAACAGTGATAAAATAAAAAAAAAAAAAAACAAAACATGTGCGACATAAAGTGCAATGTGTGAAGTAAACGAAAACAGACTAGATGGATCGGCGGGAAAAATTAATTTCAAAATGCGTAGAAGAACGCACTCGCGTTCCGACGCTCAATTCGTATTTGGAACACTTTTAGTAGTCATATGTTTTTGTTTACTTTTTAATTTCGCGAGCGCTGACAACGATCGTGATGTATTAACGCTTCAAGATAACTTGGAGCTTGACAATGACAGTGCTTCTGACAGGAGGCGGCCCACGAATGGCCAGGAAAAGGACATTTTACTTTTAAAAGCTTTAGCGAGACGAAAAGGCTCGTATCAACATAACGGTTACGGTTCATCGCAGGAAGATGACTCTATTATGGACTTATTGGGAAAAAGTGAGTGAGATTTTTTTTTAAATTTAAAAACGCCAAGGTTGATATGTCCTAATGCCTAGGAAAATAATATAGTTTAGAAATTATTATTTCGATGTAGTAAGTATACATTTTGTTTTCCTAATAATCATTAAATATAACAGTGGACTTATTAGTAACTCTCTAAGGATTAAAACTTTCAAACACACAAGTATGCTTTCTCATTGGCAGATATAATTTCTTTAGTACGCAAATGTTTTCGTGATATCTTTCCACACCTACAGACAGTGATCTTAATAACTAAATTAAAATAAGTAAATAGCTGAATTTCGAATAAAAAACATGAGGTCAAAAATTCAGAATTGTAATAATTTTACAATTATAATTTTATCTAATATACGATTGTGAATTTTGTTTTTTACTTTTGAAGCTTTAATTACTCAATAAAGTGTATACAATTTTGAGTAATCAATATCATCGGTACAAAAAGGATATAGTTAATATTTCGTCCAGAAAAATAGAATTCCAAAAGATTTGGTTAAATATATGTTAATGCAAGCGAAGCGGCGGATAAAAGTTAGTACAATTAAAAGCCACGAGAAAATTTGTAATTCTTCAAATATAAATGAAAATACTTTTGAATGGAAGGACAGTGTTTACGTTCATGTATTAAAGATATAAAGAGGTAAAGTTTGTGAGTTTGTGACGTTGTAGGGAAAATCTCAGGAACTACTGGTCCGATTTGAAAAATTATTTCAAATTTCAATGTTATATAGGTCATTTATCGAGTATGGTTATAGGCTATATATCATCATACTAAGACCAATAGGAGCGGAGTGCCAATGAATGTATAAAAGTCGTTTTTTGTTCCTCGTGAATGCTTCCGCTGCGTGTTAGCGTTAGCCCAAAGTATGTATTCCACGCCAACGAAGTCGCGGGCAGATGCTAGTAGAAATATAAAGAGTAGTTGTAATTTTAGAGGCTAGTCTGGTGAAGCTATTAAGGCCTACCTAGGTCAATAGCATAGTTAGTAAAAAAATAGTTAGTAGGGTTTAAAATATAGAAGAAAAATGCTAGTAACTAATTTTATATCCAAAAGCTTTGGCTGTTTGTTAGTCTGTTATTTAGAAGCTTTTATATTTTATTCACAATCTTTTGTTATTTGGCTTTATATTTTGTAATATTGGTGGCGTTTCACGTAATATAATTGAGTTATTGTGCACAAGTGAAGTGAATGGAAAATAATACCACGGAGCAAGAAGTCTAAGTTGTTATAAAACTCCTTTGAAGTTACAACAAGGGGGTCACCATATTGTCGGATTATTCAAATTATAAGAACAACAACTCAACAATCAACATACTTACCTACTCAACAATAACAGTGATAAAAAAAAAATGTTAATTTTATAAGGCAAACCTAACAGTTTATTTTAATTTAATAATGTTTTTTAAAGAACCGAGCTAGGCTTGGTCGCCCCGGTTCTAGTTTATTAAATCAACTAAATTAAATAAAACTTGAATATTTACGCTATCTAGAGATATATTTGAAATCGATGCCAACCGAAAATCATATCATCTACATAGGTACAAAGTTTAGGTTCACTCTCGCGTCTCGCGATGTATATTTTCTATTTGTATTTAATTTTAAATTTCGGTTGGCACCGACTTCCAATACAACACTAGGTAGCGCAAATATTCATTTGTTTTATTTAATTTGGTTAATTTAATAAACTATTTATTTTCCGCTTTTCAGTGCCTTATGGGTTTTTGATTGAAATTGAAGTCGGTTAAAAAGTTACAAACTTTTCTTCTAATATTATTATCTGTATAGAGTATTGTACAAATAATGTAGATTATACATATATATCTAAATACCATAATCTATGACTAACAGAGACGGGTTAACAAGTTACAGACGCTATAATTTATTTTGCGTATATATGCAATACTAGCTACTGGCCGCGACTTCGTCCGCGTGGAATAGTTACTTTGGGGTAACGCTAATACGCAACGGAAACTCTCAGAAGAAAAAAAAAACTATTTTGAAACATTTTTCATTGGTACTCTGTTCCTATTAGTCCTAGCGTGATGATATATAACCTATAGCCTTCTTCGATAAATGAGCTATCTAACACTGAAACATTTTTTAAAGTCGGCCCAATAGTTCCTGAGATTAGTGCGTTCAACCTACTAAACAAACAAACCCTCTAGCTTTATAATATTAGTATAGGTTACTACTCTTCTCTCGTACTTAACTCCAGTCGTTATTTAAATTACAATAACTTTTGATAAAATGGATCTTTTTTTTTTTCGAAATGTCTACGCTATTGACCCATCAGGGTCTTAACAGCTTCACCGGACTACTAAGGCGAGCGCTTAAGGCACTCAGCC
>JACEII010000073.1:2748861-2771700 GCA_014332785.1 Antheraea mylitta | reverse complement strand
CTAGGAATCTATACATATAACTAGCGATCCTGGCAGACGTTGTCTTGCCTTAATAAAAAAAGTCCTAAAAGTCAACCGCAACAGCCCCTGCCGGGTCCAAATGTAAATCTAAACCACTCTCGGATCCACTGGAACACGCACACAAGATTTTATCAAGATCGGTCCAGTCGTTTAGGAGGAGTTCAGTGACATACACACGTACAGAAGAAATTTCTAATCTAACGTGTCTGTCTATTTCGATTTTCCTGAAAAAAATTGTTTTGTTATCTAAGAATAGGTAATACATTTCAGAGGTTTTTATAAATGTCTGTCTGTCTGTTTGCATGAACACACATCACTGCTAAAGAACTGATTTGACAATAAGACCACACCAAGAAAATTATAAAGCATATCTTCGATAATGCCTTAGTCTTTGTTTCATTAAATTACGTTATCTCTATCAAAAGTTACCGTAATTTTAATGACGACACGGCGTAAGTACAAGAGAAGAGTAGATAAGTAGACTACGTATAAGTAGTACTGATTACTAAACTTTTTTAAAAACCTTGTAAATAAATTATACTTTGTAAAAATATGTAACATGGAAAGATTAACCAGATCGAGTTTCTTATCGGTTCTTCTCGATGACTGGGTTGTTTTCTTAACCGGTGGTAGCTTTGACTTTCATAAGCGCCTTCTCAGGGCCTAAATTGAATAAAGAATATTTTGTTTTTTTTTTTACTGTTTTTTACATAAAGTTCTACGCAGATGAAGTCGCGGGCAAAGCTAGTAAGGAATAATATACATTTCAATCATTTTTACAAATATATGTCTGTCTGTCTGTTTGTATCCACACGCATCACTGCTTATGTATTGGGTTCACAATAAAATCTCAACGAAGAAAATCATAAAGCATATCTTCGAGAGTAACTTAACCTTTTTTCATTAAAATTGATCCACCGTAGGGTTTGTCAAGTTTAGTTATTTGAACGCGCTAATCTCAGAAACTACTGGTCTGATTTGAAAAATTATTTTAGTTTTAGATAGGTCATTTATCAAGGAAGGTTATATGTTACACCAACGCTAAGATGAATGGGAGCGGAGCACCAAGGAAGAATGCTTCGAAATCGTTTTTTTTCCTTTTGAGAGCTTCAGGTGCATGTTAGGGTTAGCCCAAAGTAACTATTCGACACGGACGAATTCCCGAACAGAAGCTAATCTATGAGTAATATGATAAAACTGAAGAGTTTTTTTGGTTGAATTAATGTCAGGAACTACTAATCCGATTTGAAAAATTCTTTCAGTTTTACATAGCTTATTTATCAAGAAAAGCTATAGGCCATACCAATGCTAAGACCAACAGGAATAATGTTTCGAAATCGGGGTTAACGTACGTATTATATAAAAATATTTTCAACTTCTAAGCAAACGAAGTAGCTAGTTAAAGTAAGCGTTAGACCAAAGTTACTATTTCACGCAGACCAAGTCTTGGGCAGAAGCTAGTGTTAAATAACAGTGTGGCCTAAGCTGGTAAACACTCTATAGTTTGAAGGATCGGCTCTCAAGTGCAAATAGTTATAGGTGTTACAGATTTTCGACTGTAGGATAGTAGCTAACTTTTTTTTGTGGAAGAATCCTCTTGGAAATCTGCCTCTAGACAGGCATTACAGGTGTGAATGCGAAATTTCCACTAACTGGATCCCCTCAGTGTTGTTGCACCATTTGGCCAAGTAAGCAGTAACGGTCTTTGCTTCTACTCGATCCGGCAGGAGTGGAACCCTCATCGGGGTCCCGATTCAGGGAAGACCTAGGCTCTTCCTGACGAACTGATGAAAGGTGCAATGAACATTAACGCGTTTTAACAACGTAGGCTTGTGTTAGAGTTGCTTGGGCGACGAACATTCTCGTGTCCATCACGCGCATGGTAGCTAGCTATGCTGACTTAGAATAAACTCTGTAAATAAATCTCCAGCTTATTTGCAAGCCTTTAGGATAGTTTTTTATCGACTTGGAGTTTGAAATCCCCAATACTGCATGGCGATTATCCCCATAATTTCTTTCGGGAAGAGGCCTATGGTACTACAGTGGGCCGATGTGAATGATAATTATTTAAAATGGCTAGTTTTGCTCTTATCGTTGGAAAATATTCTTAGTAAAATTACTATTTAAGAATTATTAACTACTAATATATGCTATATATACTAATATTAACTATTAATATATTAAGCCAGATGTTTACCAGTTGAACAAAAATATTCAAATATTGCATACACAAGTGCAGAATAAATGACTAATATAGAAAAAAATAAGTGGCCTTCAACCCCGCGTGCGTTCTCAAGAAGTTACTTTGTAAGTTATTCATAGGAAATTAATTGCTATATAACTTGAGAACGGCTGCACTTATTTGGCTAATTATTTTTTTGTAATTGTCAGGGCAATGTTTTGTTCGTAAGAAACTGTTTGAAGAAATCGTATAAAAAACCGAAAAATATATCTTAAATATCTCCATATAAAAAGTGAGTGAATGTGTGAGTGAGTGAGACAGAAGATACTCAAAGATATTGACAGATCTATATTCCGTTGTTTAGAGGTACGTATCATATTTCATAGTAGTCCGGTGAATCTTTTAAGACTTTGCTAGGACAATAGCGTAGTTTAGCTTGAAAAAAAAAACATTTCACTACAGAGAAGATTTGATCCCATCTTTTTTTTTTTTTTTTTTTTTTTTTTTTATTGTAGCACGGCAAAGTGACTGCACTATGCCTGATGGTAAGCATAGTACAATCCAAAAATAATAGCGACCACCGATTGACACACTGTCCATCGCCGGTCGCCACTATCATGCCGGCCTGTAATAAGCTGGATATGCACAGGCTGATCCCGAAACGCGACCCGTAGAAGCGAGTCACTATGACGGGCTTTTTCGCCATATACATGGTGGTTGCGACCCAGTCGGGCTGTATAACCCTACCATCCCGGTTTCGCCATTGCCTCGTTCGTTGGTCAGCAGGGTGCACCACGTGCAGGTGAGGTTGGCTTGGGTGTCTCAAGTCTTATGATGTTATTCGACACCCCTTACACCTTTTTTCGAAATGTCTACGCTATTGACCCAGCAAGGTCTTAACAGCTTCACCGGACTACTAAGGCGAGCGCTTAAGGCACTCAGCCGATTTTATTTTGGCAACCAGCTCAAGGGTGCACGGCACACCTCGGCTTGACTGTTGCCTGTTGCATGCAAAATCGCGACCTATATTAGCTAACCTAGCTAACCATTCATATATGTATGAGTTTTTGAAACATATATGTGTACCAAGCATACACGCCTCAACAACTCCTCCATAATTTGAACTCATCTTCTTTGTTAGTACATGCGTACGAAACCGGGGTAGGTCGTTAGTAAAGTATAATTACTACCAATGAATATGAATACATTAAGCAAACAAACATATTAATTAACACTTCTTCGACAGCGGTTCTGAAACATTTCTAACAAAATTATTATAATTGACTTTATTATTATTTTTGCGATTTTTAACTTTTTTAAGGTTAACTCAGTTTTATATTGTTGTATAGGCACATTGAATTTTTTTCCCTCACATACTATTAGCTGTAATTCTTTTTTTATTTTTATAAATGTAATAGCCTGTATTGAGTATTGTACAAATATCGTATATTGTAGACGTAAGTAGCGTGAAGTATGAAGAATTATAAATAAACGCATCGCTTCGTCCATGGTAGAAAAAAAAACTATTTCGATCTTTTTTTATAACACGCACGTCAACAACTATTGAATAAAGAAAAACTCACAAATAAGAAAAATGAACAGAACTGTTTTATCTTCTCCTTTTTATATATAGAAATAAATGTGCTGTCACGGGACGCCTGTCAGATGTGAAACATTGAAATTGTTTTGTATAAGTTAGATGCATAAAAGAACAGACTACGACAGGAATAAGCTGTGTTATAATGAAAAGATAAAGCATTACAAATGTGTTCAATAAAACAATGACTGTTGTTACATAAATATTCATTTTTATTAAATGTAAAATATAAAAATTCAACTAGGTGCATGCGCGGTGTTTTTGGCGGCATTTATCAAAGGACGCTAGGTCGTCTGCGCGTGCTGCGTCACACTACTAGAACTAGTGTCCGACAAAACAGTTTGAATCTTATGTATATACAAATGGGTTGCAAATATTTTTGAGTCTTTCGTTAATAATGTTAAGTTTATGTTTTGAGTCGCCACGCCAACGATCTAGTTAACCCTCCGCTTATAGATGTTTCACATCAAAAAAAGATAATTTTTAAAATATATTAATAGTTCAAGACTACTGACGTAAGAGAAACATACGTCACTCTGTAAGTCAATTAAATGGTAATGAATTAATCAATGATTTAATCGATGCACGATAAGTAAAAGCGTGTACACACATTCTTGGAAGAATAGTGAAATTATATGCCGAGGTCTTTCACCTGCTCCTTCGAGCTACTACGTATTGATTTTTGACAATGATTACCTTATATCTAATTATCTTTTGCCTAATTATACTACAAAGAGAGATTGTATAATTAAGTAGCTGTGTACGAGACTCCGTCTGTGTGGAACCTAATGTAATAAAAATGAGACGTCACTGGACACCTGGCAGATGTGAAACATTGAAATTGTTCGAATCGAACAAATCTCAAAATCTCGAATTCTCAAATTACACTATAGGTATGCGAGTTCAGTGTTTGCGCACAGTAGCTTGCACATGGTATCGCGTTGCCACGTCTTACACGCTCGCCACGCCAACAATCAGGTTTACTCGCTCCTATAGATGTTTCACATAAAAAACATTGACTAATAAAATCATCTGAATATGTTAAGTTCATTTATTTAGCTACTAGCTAATACCCACGATTTTTCCATGTCGTTTGTTATTTTAATAGTAAATGTTATTCAAAAAGTGTAAGCACTACACCGCTTGTCCGTAATTTTCATAGCAAAAAACACATTGCTGAAAGCACAGTGTTTCAAACAATCCTAGTTTCTTAAAATTTTAGTAACAATAGATTAAATGAAGCTATCGTTAATTTTTTTTCATCATGATCATCGACTTGTAAAAGACCTACTGCAGCGCCGTAGGCCTCTTCGCGAAGGAAAGTATGGGCGCGATGATGCCATTGTATGCCAGCCCACGACGTATTAGCGATTTAAAACTCTGAGAAATCCACAGTTTTTTATTTTTCCTACATACGGTAGTACTACAAGAACATTTCTCAGGGTTCAGGTTTCCTCACGATGTTCTCCTTCACCGTCAGCCGATACCGTTACCAATAGAAATTAGTAAATGTACGCGAATTCCAAAAAATTCGTTGGTACATGCCGGGGTTACAACCTGTTTATATCGAAACAATATTCCACCGGTCAAACCACTAGGCCACCACGACTAAGATTACAATTAGATTTTCTAAATAAGGACAAAGTGTGTATGAAGTAGACTAAAACAATATCGTAGTCTATTTAGTTGTTTTGGACTGATACGCGCGTAACGACAAACCTTTATAATCTGATTATATAGATTGAAGTATTCAAGTAATTATTTTTCAAATTCAGTATTCAGGAATCTAAAAAAGCTTCTTGCAAAAAAAAATCGCGGCAGTTATAAGGACTGCCTACAGAATTCTCAGAAAATTACAGAAAAACTCAAAACGATAAAATAAACGTTTTCTTTTTTAAATTTTTAAATAAACTAAAGGCTAAATTATTTAAATTTCACTATTTGTAAATTGAAATTACTCTGGCTTTCACACCTGGAGCATTTCACGTGAAACGGACAACGCAAAAAGGTGAGGTTCTGAAATTCGTTCATATTCAGCTTAAATGGACTTCTACTAGATGTGAATCTGAATGCATTTTTTTTTGTTTCTATCACGTGTATTTGTCAAGTTATGGGCTTCTCAAGAACAGTCATATCTGAAATTCAGATATTTTGGAAGTAGTTTTTCGAATTACAATATAATATTAAACGCAGCGATTTGTATAGAAGAATAATTGCTCTTTTTGAAAATAAAATAAAATTACAAAAAAAACTTTTTTTTAATGTTCAAAACCGGAAACAAATTTTTCAAAACAAAATTTGAGGAACTTGGCATTTTTTTTCTTTTTTTTCAAAACGTTGCTTAAAATACATATAAAATATACTATAACTTTTAACATTGGCACAGAATTGGTTAAGGAGATAGATCGATTAATATACATGCATATCACACAGAATACGATGTCGGCGCTTTGTTAGGTTTTTTTTTTTTTTTTTTATTTCAAAGGAGGCAAACGAACTGGTGGGTCACGTGATGTTAAGTGATCACCATCGTCCATAGACACAAGCGACATCAGGAACGTCGCAAGTGCGTTGCCAGCCTGTAAATGGGAGAAGGGGGAGGGGAAGGAAAGGGAAAGAAGGAAAGAGGAAAGGACGTGCGCCTCCGGCTCTCTCACTGACCGAACGGAACACAACAATGCAAGCACTGTTATTTCACGTCGGTTATCTGTGAGAGGGGTGGTACTACCCCGGAGGAGCCGACCCATTCATGCTGAAACCAATAATAGCTTCAGCGTGGCTCTACCACCTACAGAGGTAGATATTTAATGGAAGATAACGCACTAAAATCATGTGATATTAATATATACCATCTTATATCTGCTTAATTAAGCTCTAAAAATGATTCAGGGTAGTTATTAGTCGTTTGTACTTAGGCATATTTGATATTATATGTACTACAAGAATATATATTAAAAATAGCAATAGATAAGAATATTGTGTTATTAAAATTCAACTAGTGACGTCATCTCTTAGCTGAAAAATGAGTTGTTTGTTTTATTTAACAATATATGTAAACAAAGCTATATATTAGAAAGAGATAGAAGTGGGGGGCTTTTAACGTGTAGCCGACAACTAAAAAAAGATAAAGAATAGTCACATCTGAAATTCAGATTTTTTGGGCGTAGTTTTTCGATTTGAACAAATTTACAATAAAATAGTAAACGCAGCGATTTAAATAGAAGAATAATTGTTCTTTTTGAAAATAAAATAAGACTTGAAAAAAACTTATTTTTAAATGTTCAAAACAGAAAGTAAATTTTTCAAAACAAAATTTGATTAACTTGGCATATTTTTTTTCTTTTTTTTCATCAAAACGTAGCTTAAAATACACATAAAATATTTTATAACTTTTAAAGTTGGCACAGAATTGGTTAAGGAGATATACCGATTAACGTACATGTATATCGATCTGTACTAAGATCTGGCACTAGCATATTGGGTGATTTTACGTGAAAATAGACATACATGCTGAGAAAAAAATCGATCTATCTCCGTAACTAATTCTGTGCCAATTTTAAAAGTTATAGTATATTTTATACGTATTTTAAGCTACGTCTTGATGTAAAAAAAATTAGAAAAATGCCAAGTTACTCAAATTTCGTTTCGAAAAATTTACTTCCGGTTTTGAACATTAAAAAAAAGTGTTTTTCAAGTTCTATTTTATTTTCAAAAAGAGCAATTATTCTTCTATATAAAACGCTGCGTTTAATATTTTATTGTAAATTTGTTAAATTCGAAAAACTACTTACAAAAAATCTGAATTTCAGATGTGACCCAAAAAATCTGAATTTCAGATGTGACTGTACTTTAGAAGCCCATAACGTTGACAAATTAACGTGATAAAAAATGCATTTACATTCATACCTACTAGAAGTACAATTAGGCTGAATAGGAATGAATTTCAGAAACTCACCTTTTTTCGTTGTCCGCTTCACGTGAAACTTCCCACCTATTGGCACTCAGAGCAAATCTGAATGTACTAAGTCCATTTACTTATCTACTTTTCACTCGTACTTAAGACGCGTCCTCATTAAAATTACAATAACTTTTGATAGAGTGAACCGATTTTAATGTAATGTTACTCGAAGATATGTAGTATGATTTTTTTGTAGAAGTTTTATCATGAACGAAGTATTTTAGCAGTGATGCGTGTTCATACAAAGAGACAGACAGACAGACATATTTAAAATAATATAATATAATATACCTAAATAATCCTCATGAATCACTTTATCTACTGGAGAAAACCGTATGAAAATCCGTTCAGTACTTTTTGAGCATATCGCGATCGGATAGACAGACAGACAGATACGGTAGGGGACTGTGTTCTATAATATTCTTATTATATAGATGTTATTCTTCATTCCAGTGATTCCCCAAACGTGCCGGTACCGCGGTGCGAGATACGCATGTGGTCTGAGCATCTCATGCGTTTTGGGCGGTGGAAAACCCTTGGACTTGTGCTCCGGTGGCATGATATGGGCGTGCTGTGTTGACAGAGACACCACAGAACGCCCTAGCGAGATCGCGCCCGTCGTTCACAACGCTAGTAAGTCGTTATAAGTTATTTGCTATTAATTATCTGTTATTATTTTTAACGTATATAATATTTAGTTCCGTGTTACTGGAACGTGTAAACAAGCAAGCATTATGCAACAAAAAGTGTAAACGGGAGGACACCTCGTTTTCCACAGGCTACAAAAAACGAATATTAATTTAATTAGTTACAAAACAGTAAATTACCATACAGCTGAATAACTGACAACAGTTAATAATAGTGACACAAGAGCGCTATTTCTCGTTGGCATATAACCGTTAGTACCTGGGCGACCGAGCTCAGCTCGGTTTTTTAAAAAACATTCTTAAATTAAAATAAACGATTGGGTTTGCCTCATAAAATTAAAAAATTTTCTACAAAAAAAAAATATTATAAAATATTATAAATATTTCTGCTATCACTCGGATTTGAACTGGGGTTACAAGGATTTTCGAAACAATCGATTTCCATCTGAGCTATTTTTGTTTTGACAGCGGCGACGAAATTTACCTTTATTTCTAGTTACATTTTTTCACTCCTTAAAAACTCAATTAAAATAAGTTTTCTATGAATAAAATGTAACTAAATCGATTTATTGTCCCCGAAACTACCTTGATACTAAGTTTCACGGAAATAGATGACGCTGTTTCCGAGATCCTGAATATATACAAATAAAAAAATATACAAGAATTGCTCGTTTAAAGGCATTAGATAGATATATATCTATATTCATAATTCTTTATCTAATGACACTATATTCAGAATCGTATGGGGGTAAGAAGAGGTTCTAATAATTCAGGCTATAAATTATAATAAAGTTATAAAACTATTACATAGTATAAAACAAAGTTCTCTATCACGTCTGTCTGTCTGTCTGTTCGCGATAAACTCAAAAACTACTAAACGGATTTTCTTGCGGTTTTCTCCAGGAGATAAAACGATTCATAAGGAAGATTGAGGTGTATAATTTGTCAAGGTTTTTTTATCATTAGGGCGGAACATCATCCTCCGGTTCAGCTAGTTATATTTAAATAGTTTCTTACTATTATATGTTTGAATATATAATAAAATGTTATGTCAAACCGATTTAATTTGCTCTAATTACCGAGACAGCGTTTATTTTGGAACCGGTGGCTATTTTGACATTTGTAAAAATCACCTCAGAGCTTCTCAAAGTTTTTTTAGGTCTTTAATAAGTAACAATATAAAGTATTTATCACAATTTAGTATTAACCTTTATGTGTTTGTCCGTTTTTGTTATGTAATTTTGTCACTAAAATTTCATTGTTTTGTTAATACGGTGATTTCATCATAACATATAATTCTTAGTGTGCATGTGCTAATTAGTGTATTTATTTAAATTACATTTAATTAACTATTAAATATTGTTGCAGTTATAATTCTTTTGGCGCGTTAGGGAAAAATGATGAGAGTAAATTTTACAATGCGTACGCATACCGTCACGGAAAATCGACACCCTGAAGTTAGCTATACTCAACATTTTGTTTTTTTTTTTTTGTATTAAAACTTTCGATGTATTAAATACCTTTTTTATATTGTTAGTGTCGTTCCTTCTACAAACGTAGAATAAGACGAAAGATAAAAACTTTGAAAAATTTTTATCTTGTTACGCCAAAGAAGTATAACTTCTAACGCGTGTACATAAGTACACACACACTTTTCTTTATTTTTCCTAATCTATTTGTGGCATACCACATTAGTATATAATATGATGAATATTAATACATTGCTACATCAACAGTTTCAGCGTTAACTTCCATATCTTCTTTACATATAATAAAAATGTAAATGTGTCTGTACTATTTACATTTTTGTAAAAAAAAAGGTGGTTGCTTCTTAGAATAAGCAATGTATCTTATATTTCAATCATTTTTTGAAATGCCTGTTTGTCTGTTTATCTGTCTGTCTGTTTCTTTGAACACGTATCACTGTTAAAATACTGCGTTCACAATAAAACCTCATGGGTATGAATAAACCATGAATCATAAAGCATATCCTGGAGTAACATGTAGTCTTAGTTTCATTAAAATTGCTTCACTCCGTCAAAAGTTATTGTAATTTTAATATAGACGCGACTTGATCAATTAAGCACCACCGAAATTGACCGAAATATGAATGCCTATGTCATTAAGAGACCTTGAAGTTCAGTGGAACGGTCTACATATTGTTCGCCTCAAGAGCTTATACAACTGTACTGGGTTTAGTAGCAACGCGCTGAAGGTACTCAGTCGAACTAGCAAGTAACGCAAGAGTACCTGAACTAGTGTTTAAACTGTTGCTTTGACTGTAGGTCATTCGAAACTTGTTTAAGTTTGTTCTCGAACTGACTACGCTATTGACCTAGTAAGGTCTTAACAGCTTCACCGGACTACTAAAGCGAGCGCTTAGGGTACTCAGCCGATTCTATTTGACAACTAGCTCAAGGGTGTGCGGCACACCACGGCTTGGCTGTTGCCTGTTACATTCGTCTAGGATAATTTTCTAAACTATTTTAGTTCGATAAGAGAAAAAAAAAATAAAACCCTTCCATTTTCATGCGTAAGCGTGTATGCATGCACGTGTGTGGGTGTGGTATGTATAATATTGTCGCAGTGATGTAAGATTTTATGTAATTGTATGGCGCGAGCAGCGCACTCAAGGGCTCCACACCGAGGGAATGAACCTAGGCTTGAGCCGCTGCCGAGGGCTGCCTAATCTGGTAAACGCGCGGAAGGTACTACGTTGAACTAGCAACTAACGCAAGAGTACCTAAACCAGGGTTTAAATTGTTGCTTTAACTGTTAGTCATTGGAAACTTGTTTAAGATTACTTGGCACATAATCGATAATTAGAGATAAAATCCCTTTTCTCACGATTGGTTAACAAAAAAAAAAAAATGAGTGTGTGTAACCGTCACACGCTATTGAAGTGAAACTATTTAAATATTTTAGTTTTTTTATAAATAGATCAATCAGAATTTTTTGAAAAAAAAATATTTAATAATAATAAAGATCATATAGAATTAATTATGTATATATGGGTGGGCGACCGCGCTGCCATCTGTTTTCAATGTAAGTAAGTAACAAATGAAATCAAAGCTTCATTATCTGTAGTGCCATCTATCAGCTAATTCGGAACTTAAATAATACAGGAAATATTATTAGCAACTCTTTTATATGTTATAAAGTAAATAAAATATATAAAAGTACGAATAGATTAATATGATAAGTAACGAATTAAATTAAATATGACTTAATAGAAGATTTAGTTATGTTTAATTAATATCTAAACGGATAGTACAGGAACGTGACGCCATATTGTCGTAACGGACTTCCGTTGCATTGTCGACCAGTTACCTCCTAGTCGCACCTAAACAAATCTGATTGTGTATACGGAATAATCTAAGCGATACCGTTGATAGATGTGGTTCTATTAACGAAAAAGCGTAACGGGTTTTAACAACACTACAGTCATGTATGAATCAACCACATTTTTTATACTGTTATAATTAAGCAAATGGAGATATATTCCTCCAGATTTTAAGTGATTACTGTAGCCTATTTACTACCAATTTTGAAGAACTGTAGTGATGGTATAACCATTTACAATAGATTCATACGGTGTTATTACAAAAAAGTTAAATACGTATTGAATACTTGGTTTACAAATGTTTCGTATTAAATGTAAGTTTAAAACTTTTTATATTAATACAGCTAAATCTATAGGGACTGGCTCTCAAGTACAATTACTGGAACACATACATATGTGGCGTAACCAGGCGTCTGTTATTACGCGAGACCACAACGCGACTGGAACATTAACACTAGCGTCATACTATTAGAAATAGATAAATTCGTAACATAGATAAGAAGGATTATATGAATTAACGTATTACTCACATAATTTTAATTTGATCGTTATTACGATTTTTGTGTTACTGAAATTATTTTGCGGAAATATAAGTAAGAAGTATTGCTTCGACTCGTACGGTGCTTTATTTATTTATTATAACTATTACAACACAGCTCTTATAATTCTACAATTATATTTAATAACAACTATAATTAATAGAACCTAAAATATTATAGTCTTCGTCAATCACTTATTGCATAAAAATAAATCACGGTGCTATTACATAAAAGTTAAATACGTATTAAATATTTGCTTTAAAAAGGTTTAAGTTTTAAGTTTATATGCATAATACAAACATATTATATATTAGTAGAGAAAAACTGAAAAATTCAAAGATTTGTAATGTGATGTTGTAACAAACATTTTTTGTGCGCTTAAATGGCAAACGCTGGCTAAGCCTTACGAGATACATCAAATTAATGTACTACGGAATTGTATAACTTAAAAAGATCGATGAAAAAGTTCCCTATGGTATAAATGTATCTTTAAAGGATAATCCATAATAACCATATTTATTTTAATACAAAAATAATTATGTGCTAATTACCAAGCTATTTTAATTGCACTCGTGTATAGCTGGGGCGGATCGCTAGTGGGCTATAATTTAATGCTATTTTTATGATAAATCACGGACGGTGACTAGAACAGAGAAACAAATCATCAGTATTAGAAGAATGTATTTTATATGTGCATTTTTTCCTAGTATGTGTACTAAGATATATTTGCGACTGAAAAAAAAACTAGTAAAGAATATAACATGTTTGTAAGTGAATTCTAGGTGTGACACACTTGCATCTCTCGTGACTTAGTGACGATTACAAAACGAGACGTCACGAGACCCGGCGACACACTCTCTCCTATATTATAGCATACGGTTTGAGCGTATAAGCGGTAACGATTAAAGACAGCTGATATACGGCACTCATATGTCTATTATTTTCGACTGTACTTAAGGAAAGTAATGCTTTTCTAGTTCATTTAAATTTGTATGGCAAATATATATGTACCATTTCACCAGTTTTTGATAGATTAATGGGTTTAAATGTAAACACCAATATGATATTATGAGATATATTTTAAAAACACGAATAAGCACGATACATATACGCAGAAACAAAGGAAGGATGTGACAAAGCAAAGTTGACAGTATTGACAGTAGTGACATATGATATTACGTTATTCGAGACCCAATTAAATAATGTTTACTGAGCATGCTACAAACAAGCATTATTGAAGACCTATTTTATCAATACATTATTTTGTTTACCTTTTTTATAGCATTGCGTTTATAAAGATAGCTCTAATACTTTTGACCACAACTCTTTCCCATTTCACTAAAAGTTTTTCGGCCTTTTTCTACGCTGTTAAATATTTCTGCTATTTGTTTTTTACAGAATAAGTTCATATATTTATATATTCTTTTGTGTTTAAGACAGCTATAACTTTAACAAAATTCAACTGAAGTCGTTAGGTTTAAAAACAGTTTTTGTAAAAAAATCATAAAACACATAAAAACAGGGGGCCTAACCAAGTTGCAAACGCTTCGAATCTATTCTCTATCTAAAATCGCTATCGCTTAAAAGGTAGCGCTAGTAGAAAGAGATAGTTTGGTAGCCAAGATGACACATTCATGCCGATCGCTCAAACTACAATGCCGATGGATAAAAAACTGTTTTTAGTCTATGGTGAGCGATCACACAAACGTCAGTTGGTAATGTAAACAAAATCGCGCGAAATACGTACAATATCCTCTAAGCAGTTGGAGTACACAATCGTGTTTTTATTAATTTTAAAACTTTTATTTGTGCTTTCTAAAGTTAATAGATCTTATCTTACTGTGACTCACAGTGTATAGTTAGATAATTTATAAATAAGTGTAATCTTTTTTAGTGTGTGTTTTCATGAACTTTTTAAGTTATTTTTAATAATGGATTCAAGATCTCGTGCAAGCCCAGAACAGTATGCAGCCCTATCAGAATTCATGGATAGGTACGTAAGATATTAATAATCTCACATAATTACTATACCTTATTAATTTGAATCTCTTTTACTAAAACAATTGAAACATAAACAATGACTTCATACAACTAGAACTAAGTACTTTAAAGTAAACATTTGTATGGGGCCCTTTGTTTAATAAATAGTCCCTTATTGTGTCGTCACGTAGTATTTTTTTTTATGTTTTAGCCACGGCGATATAGCGAGGCCTCAACAAGGACTTCAAGGTCGTATAAAATCTGATCGAATTTGGTTCAATGATTTTTTTAAACTTTGATGTTACATACAGACACTTCATTTTTATATGTATAGATATATAAATATTATTTTACCTATATCGTTTCAACAACACTTTTCGTTCTAAGCGCACTACAATATATTCAAAGAATGCATTCCAAAAGATTTAATAATTTATACGAATTTCAAACAACACACCGATCTCTAGCACACAGCTGATTGTAAAGGCGCCGCCATGTTTTAAGCGCTTTCTACCGGGTTTGGAAGTCGCTCAGTTAGCCATTTAAACGGTCGATATCTTATCTCTAGCGATCGTCAAAAGTGCGACTTGGTTAGGAAATGTATGGCACTTAGCTATCGGCGTAAGAGAATCGCTCGCGTGCTATTCCATTTTTTCAAGAGATAGATTGTTTGTAAACTTGGTTAGCACTTTTCTATTTTATTCGCTTTGATCACGTGATATAGCGTTCGTATATGTCATCTCCATACATTTTTCCGTTTTCTATTAGCGTTAACGATTGTCGATAAGCAACTTGGTTAGGCCCCCAGGATTGCAACCGTCGTCATATTTAATATTTATATTGTTTATTATTTTACATTTTTATATTTTCTACATATACACTTTTTTTAGAGTAGTCTTAGATTTATATTCTTTTATTTAATCAAAAAATACGATCAGTGAAATCGGAAAAGATCAAAAATAGTTGATTTGGCATGGAATGCTCCATATAATGACGATACAGTTCCTTTAAAACTCAATCCCGTTATAACCACGGAACGTATCAGCATGGAACTATCATCTTTCGATGTGGATTTCTTCATAGATGACTATATTATACTTTACTTTTGGATGCGATTTTCCATTACATTGTTTTCTGGATTTATTTTTTATCGTCAGCAGAAACCTAAAAAACAGAAGACGAACAAATCGGACGGCTATCAGTTAGTATAAATAGTTTATATATATATGTGGCAATGATTGAGAACACAGTGAAATCTGGAGAAATAACCTTTAATTCGTTTTTACACGGTTTAGTTATAGTCATAATAATTTTTTTATACCGCTGACAATCTGACATCTCAAAAAACACAACTCACTATTCTTTTATTTTTATTAAATTAAACTACGATACAAATGGATACGAGTCATTTGAGCCGGATCAAATGTAGACACAAATATTCGAAATATTCAATTAAATGTTTTTATTGTTTATATATTCCCACATATATACATCTCATTGGTTTTAACAATTCAACCGCTCCTTTTACACACTGGGCAAGCGTTTATTTAACAAGTGAACAATAACCCGCAATCCGCTCATAACTTGTACAATCCTACGGTAATTTTACGCACTGATTGTATAGAGATGTGTTACGGACTTGTTTCCGCGACTGTACATTGTATGTCCTATGTTATACTTATGTCTGATTTTAGCGTAACATGTTATTAGTCAGTCGAGTTTAATACTTTCACGCGGTCTCCATTATAAGAGCGGTATCTACATATTTTATTTTGGAAATGGATTTAATCCGATTAAAATTAAAGACGAGAAAGTTTGTAAGGACAGATTTTGATGGATTTCGAGTAAAATAGGTTACACATCAGAAGAATAACATACCTGCTATCATTATCTATACATATAATAATAATGTAAATCTAATTGTCTGTCTTTTTACATTGTTGTGAAAAAAATTGTTGCAGGTGTCTAAGAATAAGTTATAGAATACATGTAACTCATCTTTTATAAATATCTGTCTGTTTGTCTATTTGTTTGAACACGCATCACTGCTAAAGTACTGGCTGCGTTCACAATTAAAATCATAAAGCATATCCTCGAGTAACATTTAGTCTTTGTTTCATTATAATCGGTTCACTCTATCAAAAGTTATTGTAATTTTAATGACGACGCGATTTAAGTATGAGAAAAAAGTAGATAAGTAAATGGACTTAATACATTCAGATGACTTTATTATTCACTGTTTTCTAGATTAGGTTCCACGCGGACAGGATAAATTTCGCTCCCGCACACCAGATTAAGCCCCCCTCGGCAACGGCTCAAGCCTAGGTCTGTTTCCTCGGCGTGAAACCTTTGAGTGCGCTGCTCGTGCGATACTGTGACACAAAATTTTACAATACTGCGACAACATTACACATATCACCTCCACACACGTGCATGCATACACGATTACACATTAAAGTGGAAGAGTTTTATTTTTCTCTTATCGATCTACAACTTCACCGGACTACCAAGGAGAGCGCTTAAGGCACTCAGCCGATTTTATTTGCCAACTAGATCAAGGGTGCGCGGCACACCCCGGCTTGGGCTGTTTCCTGATACATGCAATTCGCGACCTATCTGAGCTAACCTAAGCATATGTGAGTTGTTGAAACATGTGTACCAAGCATACATACCTCAACAACTCGTATATATATATTTCGTACCGGATAATTTTCTAAACTATTTTAGTTTGAAAAGGGAAAAAAAAATCCTTCCACTTTTATGTCTAAGCGTGTATGCATGCACGTGTGTGGAGGTGATATGTGTAATGTTGTCGCAGTGTAGTAAGATTTTGTGTCACTGTATCGTGCGAGTAGCGCACTCAAGAGCTCCACGCCGAGGGAACGGACTTAAGCTTGAGCCGCTCGTTAAAAATATGTCGTGGACGTCTTTGGTAGCACGTAGCGTTGTATACGGTTTCGTATTTTGCGGCAGATATCACTAACGAACTAGGATGATTCGCGGCTTTTTCAAAGTAACTACAAGTAAGTGATTGGTATTATTATAATCGAATAGTTAATATCACATTCAACCCACGATCTCATTTCAAAAGTGAAGATATTTTACCACTGCACCATGCGTTAAATAATACATCGAGATCGAAGTGAAAATTTCCCCGTCAGTGAAAGTGCGGTGTCCATTGGACCGTGGATACAATAGTCCCGTAATAATACCGCTTAATGGACGAGCGTTGGAGTAAAAATAAATAATAATACGGTTCGTGTCCGGGTGTTACTTAACTCTGTGTCGAATGAAAACAAAACATAGTTTAATATGTCTTAAAAATAATTCAATTTCACTTTTTTTTTGTTTTTTCTAACTGTATTACTGTCAACTGGCAGCGACATAAGAATCCAAGAACTTGATTACTGGATCTGATTTTCAAATAAGCACATCTATTGAATATTAGGTTATCTTGTAGGTGTTAGAGCTACGTTGTAGCTATAACTGGTTTCAGCATGAATGGGTCGGCTCGTTCGGAGTAGTACCACCTTTTTTTTTTTTTTTCGACGTGACTACGCTGTTGGCCCAGCAAGGTCTTAACAGCTTCACCGAACTACTAAGGCGAGCGCTTAAGGCACTCAGCCGATTTTATTTCGGCAACAAGCTCAAGGGTGCACGGCACACCTCGGCTTGGCTGTTGCCTGTTGCATGCAAAATCGCGACCTATCTTAGCTAACCTAGCTAACTATTCATATATGTATGAGTTGCTGAAGCGTATATATGTACCAAGCATACACGCCTCAACAACTCCTCCATATATTTATTATCGGAAAAATTGAGAGTTTTTCAGTTCGATAAGGAAAAAAAAGTAAACCCTTCCACTTTCATGTGTAAGCGTGTAGGCGTGCACGTGTGTGGGGGTGATCGTGTAGTGTTGTAGCGGTGATGTATATTTGTGTGTCACCGTATCGCGCAAGCAACGTACTCAAGGGCTCCCTACCGAGGGATCAAACCTAGGCTTGAGCCGCTGCCGTGGGAGGCCTAATCGGGTGTGCGGGAGCGAAATTAACCCCCAGACCACGGCGGCGTGTTCTTGGTTACGCGGGCGTGGGCGTGAACACGCTCTGTTTCGAGGGACAGGCTGGTACTTATCGTTCGCTGACGTGATTGCATCAGGAGGGTCGGTAAAAATGTGTCGCGGACGTCTTTTATAACGCGCAGCGTTCGATACGGATCCGTATTTTGCGGCGGATACCACTAACGGACTGGGAACGTAGTACCACCCTCTCATAGAAAACCGACCTGAAGTAACAGTGCTTGCATTATTGTGTTTCGTTCGGTCAGTGAGAGCGCCGGGGGCCCATCTCCCCCTACCCCTCATTTCGCCTCTCCATTCCCCTCCTCTCTTCTCTTCACTTACTCCATTCCTCCATCCCTCTAAACACAGGCTGGTAACGCACTTGCAACTCCTCTGGTGTTGCTGGTGTCTATGTACGGTGGTGATCACTTAACATCAGGCCGCCTGTCCGTTTGCTTCCTATATGATATCAAATAACATATATAATATATAATCTATCTTATTTTATAAATAAAATGAATAACCGAGTATATGTAAGTGAATCACTTCAGAACAGCTAAACCTATTTGGATAATTATTTTTATGTTATGTGTATGAAAGAGAATGTTTACAAAATTATATGAAAAAGAAAAAAGTTGAAAAATCTACATATAAAAGTGAGTACGTGGATGAAACAAAAGACAATAGGGAGAATTTCAAAAATATTGACAGAATTGATAGATTGACGTTCAGCTGCCATTTTGTTTCATTACATGGTCATTGGATTTTGCGTAATGCGCGCACAAAGATATGACACCTTACTGCAGAACTAATGTTGGCCAAGACTCCCCTCCTTATCGTATGTTTTCGGAATAAAATGGGTTAAATCAGTTTGTTGACATATGTGGTTCTTCCTTGCGTGCATTTCAAATTAAACTAAAAACTTTACTATTATAACTATATTTCTAAGTATGATAATTTTGTAAGTAAGCTGTGTTTACTGTTTTTGGGACTCACACCCAGATTTGTACTTAATGTACGTTAGCTAATATAATGTAATTAATTATTTGTGTGATTTGTGAACCAAATAAAAAAAGACAGACCTCTAAAATTGTATTAGTATAGAATAATACTACTGCCATTATAAAATGGATAATCACTACAAAATATCTCGTGATGACGTTAGCATTTGAATAACATGGTCGCCCCCTTTTTGAACTTTCCAGAGAGTTTTTCCAACATCTCAGAATGTCTGCTCTATGTTACTATTTCTCAGACATTTCTTTGGATTATACTAAGAAAGCTATCTTAAGCGAAATGCTATACCATTATTATATAATATAGGCTAAAAATAGAAAGATGAGAAATACAAAGCAAAAACATAGAAAATTCAAAAAATATAATTACAAAAAAGTAAAAATAATTACAAAAAAAAAACAATAGAAAATAACAAAATAAAATAATACAAAAGATACAATAAAGGAAAAGTCTCTCGATAAACAAACACTAAAACAAAATTATAAGATAACAAATATAAAATAATTAATTAAGAATACAATCATGTACATCATCATACAACGAATAAAATACAGAAAAAATAATCACAAAGGATAAAAGAATTAATAAAGAAGAAGTACGCAGTCTGGTGAAGCTGTTTAAGACCTTACTGGGTCAATAGCGTAGTCATTTCGAAAAAAAATAAATAATGAAAAACATCACTCATCCAACAAAAACAACATGCAAAAATTGCCAACCTAAACAAAGTATCTGACAACCATATCACCAAATAAAGCAAGATAATAAAAATTATGACAAAAGAAGATTCCGTCTAAAACCTCCTTGTAAAGTTCTATGGTTCATTTTCTCTAAACCGGTATGAACTAATAAACCTCTTTGTTACAAGATTTCAAATTTCAAATAGAGAAGTTTAAAATACCACCAAACTGCCTCGTTTTGGCTAATCACGTTTCGTTTAACAATAATACAGTTTTTTTTTTTTTAACTTTCTTTTTGGCAATCAATCTTTCAGAGTATTACTGCCATTGTCGAGTAATCAATAATATTACAAGCGGCGTACGATTATAACAATATCAAGCGTCGTGTCAATCAATATTCTAACAAGATGGTGGATCTCTTGTTAGAACCCTCCAGGGAGTTTTTGTGGCACCTCAGAATTTCATGCTCCGTGGTATTATTTTCCATTCACTTCACTTATGCACAATAAACTAACCATATTACATAAAACACCACCAACTTTACACAATATAGAGTCAAGAAATACAAGATTATGAATAAAATATAAAATCCACTACATGACAGACTGAAATCCCGCCAAAAACTCAATAATACAGTTATTATGTTGATTACAATTGCATAACACAGAGTTCCGGCATTAATTCCTTGCGGATATGACGTAATATGTTAACGTAACAGTTATAAAACCATTTATTCGCTAATCCGGTTTCGAATTTCAAACGTAATATGAGAGATTACATTTTACGATTATGTAAATAGATCGATGAATAGTCGTCATTTTGTTTTTTAAATTATTGCATAAAATTTTCGCACGAGATTTCGCCAATGTCATAAATACCGTTTCACAGTTTATTTGTTATAGCTATTCTAACTAAAATATTATCCATTCGAATCTCAGTTTGTTCGTTTGCTTCTTACGCTTTCATGATTTAAGTAAAAAATCAACCATCTTGAAATTTTGCATACACGTTGTCAATAGGACATAGAAGGACATAAATATCTCTCCTAGAAAAAAAAATTTTCCCTTAGAAATAGGTCAAACCCACATGAATGCAAACGAAGGCTAGACTAAAAGCTAGTAGCTTATTATTTTACTGCATTTTTTTTTTGTTTTCACTAAAATAAATAACACATTTATATTAAAAGTCTATTGGACGTATGTATGTCCGATGTTATTTGTACTCTCATTTTCTATGCCACCTACTATACTAGATGACGCTGCAATAGATTAACTTTTGTATAGTGTTAGGACAGAATATAATAAATTCACGCTATTCATATCGCTATAGCTCAATTTTTCCTACAATAAATAATAAGAGTGACATATAATAACAAACGCGTGGGAAGCCGCAGGCACAGCTAGTAAAACGTATTCAAATAGGCGTTTCATCTTTAAATTTCCTTAATAACGGCTTTACTTTGCAGAAATCCATAACTAGGAATTTGAATGGATATTATTTTGCACTTCCGCCTGGAATTAATTGACCTCTGCAATATCTCAAGATTTATCGAAGAATCAAAATTGATATGAGAACGTACTGAGAAAGAGTGAATCACATGTAATCGATTTGGTTGCCATAAGTTAACTTAGTGTAAGCTAACCTG
Source organism: Antheraea mylitta (assembly GCA_014332785.1). Taxonomy (NCBI): domain Eukaryota; kingdom Metazoa; phylum Arthropoda; class Insecta; order Lepidoptera; family Saturniidae; genus Antheraea; species Antheraea mylitta. The sequence goes on along the minus strand of JACEII010000073.1, from coordinate 2,750,034 downwards.
TGGGGAGCCTCTGGCTCCCAGGGAGATAGAAGTCAGGAGGCATGAGTTGCGGGAGGGGGCAATTAGGAGGTGGATGGAGGACCTGGCGGACGCGCGCTTTGGGACGTACACCGTTGACGCCGTCCGCCCGGTCCTACGGGAGTGGATTAATAGGGAGTGGGGATCCCTGACGTTTAGGCTGGTGCAGGTACTGACCGGACACGGATGTTTCGGGTGGTACCTGCACCGGATCGCTCGCAGGGAGCCGACCGCCGCCTGTCAAGAGTGCGGTGCTGAGGAAGATACCGCCCAGCACACGCTTTCCGAGTGTGTTGCGTGGGAGGGACAGCGCCGCACTCTAACGGCGGCGGTAGGAAGGAATTTGTCGCTGCCGAGTGTGGTCTCCGTCATGCTCGGCAGCGAACAGGCGTGGCGAGCAATAGCCTCCTTCTGCGAGGAGGTCATCTCGCAGAAGGAGGCGGCGGAGAGGGCCCGCGAGGTGGATCCTCTGAGTGGCCGTCTCCGCCAACGGAGGACCGGCAGGAGGAGGCGGCGCTTTGCCCAACTCCTCCTGCTACTGTAGCCGGACCTGAGGGGATGGGCGGGGGGCTCATCTCCTCATTGCACAGGTCCGGCGGACGAGGGGAGGCAGCTGGTGTGTACCCAGTCTGCCTCTCTATAGGTAGGAGCCTGGCGGCCACCTTCCGCCGGGCGGACCGTTGGGGCGGCTCTACAAGGTTGAGTAGCAAGTACGATCCCTTGCCGTCCCAACGATTACGGTCTGACGGTACACCGTGGGGTTTTAGTCCGTGCGATCCGGACATAACCCACCTTCTCCCCCGGGAGGGTGGGTACCCATAAGGGATTTCCCCACGTTAAAAAAAAAAAAGTGTAAGCTAACCTAAATTACGATTTTTCACGTAGACAATAAAAAAAAAGCGAAAGCAAAAAAAAGGTGCCGACCAAGAGTCTGCAGAACAGAAGAATAAGAAGAAAAAATACCTAAATTAACATATAAGTTGCCTTATAGCGATCAAAATCGATTACATGTGTTTCACTCTGTCTGCACACATCTAATATGTATGTTGATTCTTCGGATATCAAATAGTAACACACGTGTAATTGACTGTGGTGGCAACAGCTAATCAATTCCAGGCAGAAATGCAAAGTAACATCAACTCAAATTTCTATACC
>JACEII010000073.1:2736934-2748851 GCA_014332785.1 Antheraea mylitta | reverse complement strand
GGCAGAATTGCAAAGTAACATCAACTCAAATTTCTATACCCTTGAAGTTTATGGCTGCGAGTTATCAATTCCAGGCAGTAATCCAAAATAAAAGCAACTCGAATCTCTATACCTTTAAAGTTTAAATTCCATAAATTAATACTATAATGATAACTTTGAATTATACCACAGAACGTATTCACGAAATTGAACTAATGGCAATTTACCCCATAACAACAATTTAACATAAATAAAATCTCAAAACAGGTGACCTTATAGAGTTCATCGGTACATTCCCACACGACAGTTATAACTATCAAAACACAAACGATTTCGAAGAACCAGTCGTCATATACACAGAACAGAACCGGCCGAAACCGCACTACAACCGTCCGAAACCGGGCACGAACCACGAACAAACCGGTCATAACCAGAAACCGGACTGGCAGGATAACTATTTTCACGTGAAACCGTCATACCATGAGAGTACAACAAAACCGGTTTATTACAAACCGAATCACCATGCCGGTCTTGATGATGATATGAACGAAGGCGATGATGATTATAAACCGGTACAAACAAACGGTAACACGCCGCAAAGGCCTAGTTTTCCTGGTGAGATTTTATTTTGTAAAGCAATGCTATATGTATATTTTTATTATATTCGGAAACTCAATTGTTTTGTTGTTAATCTTATTAATTAAATTTGCATATTTGTCTTTTAATTTTGACATTGTACCTAAAGTTTTCCACGAACTTATATTTGTAATTAAAACTTATCCAGTATGGGTACAACATGAGCAAATATCCCAAGCTGTAGGAATAAATTTTGCATGTAATGCTTTCAATTTCTAATTTTATTTAGGTATAAGTATTTAATGACTCTATCACCTGCAACTAAAACACAGTAAAGTTAGATAAGCCTGCAGAAACAATTGGCTTCAAAATGCAGCTTGCAAAATCCATTGAAGGCAGTTTATTGACTAATATTAATTTTATTATGACAGCCTTACTCTGCAGTTTCTTCTCGTTGTATTCATTAAACGGTATCTGAGGTTCATTGCAGATTACAATAGTAATTATACTGAACCACGACTTTGCGGAATCCAAGTGTTCCACGTATCATTTATGGCACATAAATTATTGAATTACTTTGACTACAAATCAATTCCAATATTATATTAGAACCTAGCAGTAATTCTAATTTAAAACTGCTTTGTCGTTTATCTGAACTACTATTAATAAGAAAAAAGATTTGATCTTTCGTTTATTATGGATAAGCCCAAAAAAATACCTACCCTATTTTAAAAATTCACTCACCTGCAAGCTACATTATCAACGAGTCACATGAACTACATTTTCTTGTAAAGATCCACATTAAGACAGGCGATGTCTCAAGCAAAAGCTGGTTGTGTAACATAAAAGAGATTGGTGGAGTATAGTCTTATACAATTTAAGACTGTTGGTGTAAAAGACTATTCAGAAACAAAATTGTTGAGTTTCATTACATGATACTGTCGTTCTTTAACGCTTATTTAATATAGCACTGCGTTTTCATAATCATCACCGCCTTTGTTATATATTATAGCACATGCTTCTAATATACCTTCCAAACAGCTATGTTTAATGTACGTACTTACAGTGGGAGGATTAATTGCCTCTGGTAGTTTATCAGCGTTAGCCAGTTAGCCTTTCCACTGTATATATAATGAATGTGATTTTTGTTGTTATTAATATTGCCTCTATGAATTCCAACGTTTTAACTTTGTTTAATCTGGGTTTAGTGACGGTTGCAGAAAGAAGAATAATTCCAAGTGACTAGGCCATAGTCGAAACCCTAATTCAATTTTTAAATACGAAATAGTATGCCAAGGATTATTTAAACATCGCGTTAGAAACATAACTCTCTGAAGTTGTTATGTCCTTGCTAGACCAATAGTGTAGTCAGTAAAAAAAAAGCGTTAAAAATACAAGTACACGACAGCTACAATCCGTATATGACAATAAACTTCATCATGAAGATTCTAATTAAATATATCAAACTTCCCATGATTTTCAACAATAGAATCAGTTGAGCTTCTCTGCTTGTAATCAAAAGGCAGTAACAAGCACTAATCTGATGGTAAATGGTTATCGTTGCCTATAGGCAACAGTAACACCAGGTCTATCACTGTTGTGTTGCCGACTTAGAAGAGTTCAATCTCTTTATCAAGTGCCTCGGGGAAGACCGTACTGGGTAACCCGTTCCAAAGGGATAGTGTGCCTTTAATTAGCTTCAATCAAACGCTTAAATACTTTCTTTATAATTACAGGTTGCGGTGAACATTACACAAGGTCAAATCGTATCGTTGGAGGTCATTCGACGGGCTTCGGTTCTCATCCTTGGCAAGCGGCTTTAATCAAATCCGGCTTCCTTAGTAAAAAGCTTGCCTGCGGCGGAGCCCTTGTCTCCGATAGATGGGTTATAACAGCTGCTCATTGTGTTGCCACGTAAGTTCTTCAATTTCTTTGTATAGTTCTCTTTTCTGTTAGTAATTCTAACCTAGACTGTTGTATGGTTGTCAATTTTATAACTTTTAAAAAATAATCATGTTCTTATAAACTTCACTGATTATATTTTAATATATTGTCCTTTTGTATTTACACTAGTTATTGCCCCGGATTCGCACGCGTGTACTTACAAAGAAAATACAACCAAATCTTCCCCGTATAATATAACCAGTACCTGGGCGACCGAGCCTAGCTCGGTTCTTTAAAAAACATTTTTGATTGAAATCTTAGTAAAAAAAAGTTTGCTATGAATAAAATCTAGCTAGATCAATTTATCGTCCCCGAAACTACCAACATACTAAATTTCACGGAAATAGATAACGCCATCTCCGAGATCCTGAATATATACAAATATAAAAATATACAAGAATTGCTCGTTTAAAGGTATTAATAATAATAATAATATAGATATAATGAAAAAATTGACAATTGAACATTAATGATCTAATATTTTCTGTGTCACTCACTTTTTTATATGGAGATTTTGTAACCCAATTTTTTGTATCTCATGCGACTTTTAAAAACATTTTTAGGATGGGAGAGGAAAAGGGAGGGGAAGGGAAGGTGGGCCTCCGGCGTTCTCACTGACCGAACGAAACACAATAATGCAAGCATTGTTACTTCACGTCGGTTTTCTGTGTTTCGGGTGGTACTGCCCCGGACGAGCCGACCCATTCATGCTGCAACCAGTTATAGCATCAGCATGGCTCTACCACCTACAAAAACGAACTCGAACTGAAGATGATTATCTCATTTTCCAGAACACCAAACTCTCAGCTACGAGTGAGACTTGGCGAATGGGACGTCCGCGACGCCGCTGAGAAATACTCACACGAAGAATTTGCCGTCCAACGTAAGGAAGTACATCCCTCGTACGAACCAGCGGACTTCAGGAACGATGTCGCTTTAGTACAACTTGACAGAGGAGTTGTTTTCAAACAGCACATTCTACCAGTAAATGAAATTTAAATAATAACTAATGCATTAATTATATGTTAATGTTATATCTATCTATTATTATTATTAATACCTTTAAACGAGGAATTCTTGTACATTTTTATATATTCAGGATCTCAGAAATGGCGTCATCTATTTTCGTGAAACTTAATATGTAGGTTGTTTCGGTGACAATAAATCGATCTGGCTTGATTTTATTCATAGAAAACTTATTTGAACTGAGTGAAAACTCAATGAAAAAATAAAGCTAGAATGAAGGTATATTTCGATGCCGACAGAACAAATATAGCTCAGATGGAAATTGGTTGCAACGAAAAAAAAATTCAATATTTTTTTTTTTTTCTAAAATTAACTATATAATTTTATAAGGCAAAACTAATTCATTTTAATTTTAGAATGTTTTTTAAAGAACCGAGCAAGACTCGGTCGCCCAGGTACTGTTAATTAAAATTTAAGAAAAATATCCTTTATTCCATTTAGGCTCTGAGAAGATACTTGTGAATGTCAAAGCTACCACCGGTTCGGACAAACAACCCAGAAATCGAGAAGAAACGGCAAGAAATTTGATATGGTTAATCTGTTCATGTTACATACTTTTACAAAGCATGAATACTTACAAAGTTTTTAGTGGATGTACAGAGAGGAGCGTCATTTCTAAACGTCACAATCGTTCACATACTAGTCCACCCTAATAGCCTTTAGATGTTATTTTTTTTACGTCATATAGGAGGCAAATGAACAGACGGGTTACCTGATGCTAAGCGATCACCGCCGTACATAGACACTAGCAACACCAGAGGTGTCGCAAATACGTTGCCATCTTGTGTTTTGAGGGAAATGGAGGGAAAGAGTATGGGGAGATGAAATGGAAGGGGAAAGAGAAGACGAGCAGGAATAAAAGAGGAGATGAGTCTCCGGCACTCTCACTGTCCGAACGAAACGCAACAATGCAAGCACTGTTACTTCACGTCGGTTTTCTGTGAGAGGGTGGTACTACCCCGGGCGAGCCGACCCATTCGTGCTGAAACAAATAATAGTTTCAGCGTGGCTCTACCACCTATATATATTAAAACCCGCTTGACATAATTTTTGAACTCACTATCCGTTATATCGGTAACCTGTTTTGGGATTTTGTTATAAAACCTAACACTATTACCCAAAAAGCATCACAGGAACAATGTTGTCTTGGGAGGGGCTGTCTTTTAATACTTTACTTTTGGGTACGTTAACTATTTGGTGTACCTACTTATGGTGATGCAGTTCTTTTAATGGACTGATAACGTAGGCTTAAGAATTGGATTTAATCTTTGGAAACCAAAAATTGAGTTAGAAGAATTGTAATACAGTTGCTAGACCCCCATAAATCTCTCAAGTAATTAATCGATTATTGTTTGTCATGGCTATTCTCCGAAATGGCTAAACAGACTTGATGACACTTTTACTGGTTGATAGTGTTTTTTTAGGAAACTCTTTCCCCCACGTGAGATGTAGTAGTTCAGATAGTCAGAAAGCTTATTTTGAAATATAAAGACACGTGTGTTTTATTCACAGGTATGTCTGCCGCAGAAGCAAATGAAACTAGCCGGGAAGATGGCGACGGTAGCGGGATGGGGAAGAACAAGGCACGGACAGAGCACTGTCCCAACAGTACTACAGGTATTTGATCAATAGTGATTTTTTTTATGTGAAACATCTATAGGCGGAGGATAAACCTGATTGATGGCGTGGCGATGCAAAACACGAACATTGCACTATTAACGAAATACTCAAAATAATTTGCAACCCTATCTGTATAAACATAATATTCAAACTGTTTTGTAGGTCACTCGTTATACTAGTGTTACGCATCACGCGACGACGACCTAGCCTTTTAATAAACGCCGTCAAAAACACCGCGTTTGCGCCTAGTTAATTTTTTTTATTTAATAAAAATGATATTTATGCAATTAATTAAATAAACAATCATTATTTTATGGAACAAATTTATAATGCTTTATTTTTTTGTTATGCCATAGCTGATTCCTGTCGTAATTTGTTATTTTATGCGTATAACTTATACAAAACAATTTCGATGTTTCACCTCTGCCAGGCGTCTCGTGATGGCTCAATATTTCTATGAAGCACTGATAACGTAACTGTAATCGTACTTAGAGTCCACGTCGAGTGACGTAAACTCGAACCTTTACTAAGCTTTACTTTTTGCTGATAGAAAGCATCATCATAAAGCCATAGCATGGTTGCAGGCCTTTTTTAAATTCGTTTGATTATTCAAAAGTCCTAAGACGAAGTTAATGGTTACTAATAATATTACAGGAAGTTGATGTAGAGGTGATACCCAATGAGAGGTGCCAGCGTTGGTTCCGCGCGGCCGGACGCCGTGAGACTATACACGATGTCTTCCTCTGTGCCGGATATAAAGAGGTAAGACTGGGTTTAATTATTTTTAGTACCCTTACCTAAATCTTCATGAAATTCTACACAGTATTCTAAGATTGATAGATTCAAAACTATCCTGTTTTTAGTACCTTACCTAAATATATCTTCATATAATTCTGCACAGTATATGCCATTCCAAGGTTGATAAGTTCAAAACTATACTATTTTTAGTACCTTACCTAAATATATCTTCATGAAATTCTGCACAGTATATGCTATTCCAAGACTGATAGATTCAAAACTATCTTATGATTAGTACCTTACCTAAATATATCTTCATATAATTGTGCACAGTATATACCATTCCAAGGTTGATAAATTCAAAACTATACTATTTTTAGTACCTTACTTAAATATATCTTCATATAATTCTGCACAGTATATGCCATTCCAAGATTGACAGATTCAAAACTACCCTATATTTAGTACCCAGTTTAGATATGTCTTGATAGTACATTCTATTCGAAAATGAATAGGTTAAAAACTATTCTATTTTTAGTACCCTAGCTGGTATCCAAGATATTCTATACAGTATATGCCAATCCAAGAAGTTCAAAATCAATATTATTTTTTTTTTTCGAACTGACTATGTCTTTATCCTGACGTGCCTTTACAATTTCACCGGTCTACTAAAACCAGCGCTTAAGGTACTTGGCAAGAAGCCAAAGGGCCAATCCTCGACTTGGAAGGGATGTGGGCCTCCATCGTTCTCATTCAAACGAAGCGCAACAATGCAAGCACTGTTATTTTACGTGGGTTTTTCTGTTTGTCGGGTGGTAGTATCTCGGAAAAGCCGACCCATTCATCCTGAAACTACTTATAGCTCCAGTGTGGCTCTACTACCTATAAAATATAATGATTCCTATTCATTCCTAAGGATAAGTCAATTCTATTTCAATGCAAACAAAGCCACGAGCAGATAATAGTTTATGATGATTTTAAAATGTATTTAATAATTCTCTTTAGGGGGGTCGTGACTCATGTCAAGGTGATAGCGGAGGACCCCTTACTATGAAGTATGAGGGGCGGAGTACCCTCATCGGGCTCGTATCATGGGGCATCGGTTGTGGCCGCGAGCATCTCCCCGGAGTTTATACCAACATACAAAAATTCGTTCCATGGATCGATAAGTTAATAAATCCATAAAAAAATACATGGAAATGTATTTTTATATACATTTTATTTACATGGGTCAGTAATAATAAATTCGATAGAAAAAAGTCAAGGTAGTTAGTTCTAAGGACTGTCAACAGAAGTGGAAATTCAAAACAATGGAATTCAAACTATGGTCACTTATGAATTATTAAATGGATTATTTAAATTTCATAATTTGTAAATTGGAGCTATAAATATTAGTCTGATTTTCACATCAATTGGTACTCCGAACAATAATTATATACATTTTTATTTAGATTCTGAATTAATCAGTCATATAATGCCCAATCTCAATCTATACTAATATTATAAAGAGGTAAAGCTTGTGCGTTTGTGACGTTGTGATGTTGTGACGTTTTAGGAGGTAAACTCAGGAACAACTGGTCCTATTCGAATAATTCTTTCAGTGTTATATAGCTCATTTATCGAGAATAGTTATATGCTATATATCATCACGCTAAGTCCAATAGGAGCGGATCACAGATAAAAAATGTTTCAAAATCGGGATATTTTTTCCTTTTGAGAACTACTGTGTGTTAGTGTTAGTGTATCTAGGCCACGCGAACGAAGTCGCGGGCAAAGGCTAGTATAAAATGTAAAAATATTAGATGTACACAGGCTCTTATACCATATGTCGCTAGTATGACGCAACCTGCGTAAGCGAAATACGGCCAGTCACACTTACTAGCATGTCATGCCGCGAAATTCTGATTTTATCTCCTGCCAAAAATACCGCTCAATACGCCTAACGAAGTTTTCACTACAGGAAAAATAATTTAATAACTCAAGTTAATTGAAAGTTATAATTATTTAGTTCAGTAGTAAAACCGATAGAAACAGAAATGGAAAATAAAAACCCAGCTTAAATTCAAAAATATAACCATTTTCCAAGTGGATTTTTTGTATAAAGTTAAGCGAGTTTTAAATCTCAAGTGATAATTATTTCCATCGTCTAAAGCTTTTGATAGAAACACACACTATTTAAAAACTAAATATATAATTAAAAAAGGCGAATCTAGCTAGAACAAACATTTAAGAAAGCTGAAAAATAATCTAACCTTAGCTTTAACAGAATGCAACCAATTCGTTTTTGAATTAAGTTTCATTTGAGAACAGAAATTAACATGCAAATAATAAACAACATTAATGATTGTTTTAGTCCCTTAAAATAAATTAATAAATGACTCCATCCTGCTTCATTTCATATTAGAAGAAGTGACTTTAATGATGTTGGATTTTATTACAGTAGCAAAAATATATTTCAAAGAAGAATCTAGCCGTATACGAACACCAAAATAAAGCAAATATGTGTATTACAACGGAGTACGTATTGTGTATCTTTTTATACTATAACATCTTTTAAGATCAAGAGAGATTGTGGTCAGATGGTAAAATATTCGAGATATAACGTAATGTGATTCTAGCCTTAAATAAACAAAAATATTTAAACGATATGTGATTGGGTCATGGAAATTACTAGGAATAGTTAATAATTAATCAAGCGTTATTAACGAATATATTTTAAAAAAGTAATTGAAAAGATCTCTTTACATTTGAATTAATTATTTAATTAATTTCTTGTAAATAGGACTTCGAAAATTTATCCAAATGTACTTTTATAACCTCAATATTATGTATAATTAATGTATAATAAATAATAAAGTATACAATAGTGTTTGTAATATTTCCAATAGATATTAATTCAATATATATTTCTACGTTTTTAATTATTCCATACCAATGTTTGGGGCCATTCAAGTATTCCGTAAGCATAATTTGTAGTCCCTCTGTCCTGACCGTCAGCAAAAACAAGCAATACTCTTACCCTAATGCTCACGTAAACATTTGTGTAAATATTTTTAAATTTATTTTTGTTAAATAAACAAATATTGCTGACGTAATCACCACTCAAATACCTCATCCCCTACATCATCAAAAATAAGCAAATCAAGGACTCCCTCCCCCATCGGAGCTTACGTAACATTTGACTGACCCTATCTATTAACACGTACAGTTTGTTTTTTAAAACATACCTGCATACAACGTACAGTTTATAGGCAAGTTCGCGTTATCCTTTTTACGCATGTCTAACCTAACCTAATCGAAACGAGACAAAAAAGCAAAATGGCGAACATTCAGCGACCGCGCTGCATTTAAAACGTAACCTTATTAAAGCAAGTATTCAATACGCATTCAACTTTTTTCTAATAACATCGAATAAGTGTTCGTGTAATGCTTATTTGTTCGTACACTGTGATAGCATGGACTTAATCTTGCTATTCTTGATAATATACAACGACTAATGAACTGCAGAATAATAATATCTCAAATAATTTGTTATTCTTCGGATATGAATAATTAACCTAATACTGATTTACGCTATGACCATTTCTAGCTTTTATATAGACAATTTTTCTTTTCGTATGATTCGTGCCAATTATTGTTTAAAATTAAGCCAGTTATCTACAATCATTGTAGACTTTTCCAGTATAGGACTAGGCGTTTGTTACAATCATATAATTGACACTGACGTCGAATGTAGACGGCTTGTCAAAGTTGGAATAATATAGTTTTAATTATTTATTTTTAAATGTGAATTAAGAAAATGTTTTATACTTTTAATAAAATAAATTGTTTTGAAAATATTTAACTATTGTTTTATTGCTTTCTTTTATATTTTATAGGTTACTAGCCTCTGCCCGCGTCTTCGTCCGTATGATATAGTTACTTTGGGCTAGCGCTAACATGCAGCGAAAGCTCTCAAGAGGACAAAAAATTGTGCGTGGTGTCCCTCTACGCGAAAGAAGTAAACTTTGTAATGTGGATATAAAAATAAGGAAGGGTAGAAATTTATTTTTAGTGAAATCATATTGTGTCTAGCGTTGAAAGTTTAACGCAACAATGCTTTCATACTCCCTCCATGTTAGCGTTAAACGTTTAACGCAACCTTGTTGGAAGTCGCATTAGAAGTTTCACTTCAAAAAACTCGATTTTGAAATATTTTTCTTTAGTACGGTCTTAGCATGATGATATACATTGTATAGCCTTCCTCGATAAATGTGCTCTATATCACTGAAAGAATTTTTTGAACCTGACTCGTAGAACCTGAGATTACCCCCTACAACGTCACAAACTCGCAAACTTTACCTCTTTATAGTATTAGTATATATAAGCTTTTGATCACAATCTCTTCTAAAGTTTAAAGACAATGTGCTCTAACATGATAAATACACTAAGCATAGAGGAGACGAGAGAGGGAGAGGAGATGCCGGAACACACCAACAGCTGCTTGACGATATATTTTCAACACGAGTGTGGTAGCTACCCAGATGGATTTTGTAATGATATGGGTTCATCTTCAAAGGAGATGTATCTAAATATTATTGTGTATGCAGACCTTAACGACCTCAGTAGACATTGATAGTCGTTCCGGTTGGCACCGACAGAGAAACAGCTCCAAATATGCCGAAAATTTTAACGAACTCCGTTACGCACGAAGAAATATTAAACTATATCTTAAGGGCGTTTCGGTAAACTGTAACCAAGTTCATGAAGGTGAATTAATATTGACGCTAGGTTGTTTTTGGTGCTACACACACAATAAGTAACGTAGCTTACCCCGTGTCGAGTACGATCCATTCCGTTATCAAAAGTGTGGTGATTTCAAGATACTGTATTACTATTACAATGCATAAAACTGGGAAACTTTCGTTTTAAATTTCTCATCCAACCATCATTTCTTATTTTTAATACCCGCAATTAATCACCACTTATTTTTTTCGAAATGAAGGCGCTGTTGATCTGAAAAGGTCTTTACAGCTTCACCGAACTATTGAGGTGAGTGCTGAAGGCACTCAGCCGATTTGGGATGTTTGGGCGACCAACTCAAGGGTGCACGTCACACCTCAGCTTGGGCTGTCGCCTGTTTTGTTTAAAAATTGCAGCCTATCTGAGCTAACCTAAGCTAAGCTATCTAGATACACGTATATGAGTCATTGAAACATGCATGTGTACCAAGCATAATCACCACATCAATGTCAATCGCCCACGTAACTAGTGATATCTATCGGTGTCATACATACAATAACCGGTGATCATTACAATTTAAAAAAAACCTTAGAACCATGATATTTATGGATTCATCAAAGAAAGGATTATAGTAGTGTAGTATGTATGTATACACTAACGGTCCTTCCGCACGTTGTCCTGGCCTGATAATAAAAGAAGCCTATTATCCGACCGTACTGCCATCTACCGGGTCCAATTGTAAATCTAAGCCAATCTAGAATCCACATACATACATACCCACGTAGAGAATACAATTATATATAAAGAAGATATATATATATACATACATATATATATATATTTATATATATATATATATGTATATTTATATATATATATATATATATGTATATATTACTCAAAGTTATATACGTTTTGTTGTATTTCTTTATGGTATTAATATATTTATGTGTAATCTATTAGTTCGACACGTTACATTATTTCTTCATTGAGGTTTCATTTCATTAATTATCCAATTATCCATTTGACACAAAGCTATATTTCATTACTCTATGTTACACTAAGTTATATTTTAAAACTTTGTATTATAATTCAACAAGGCCAAATTCATGTGCGATAAGAAATGAAATAGAAAACATACCGTGAAACTAAAAGTACCAATCATTGCCATCTATACGTAGTAATAAGAACTATTTACTTATCAATGTATTTTCGATAGTTACTACTTTTTGTCACAAGATGGCATAGACATAACAACTTCATAAATAAAAATAAAATACAACATGAAAATTACTTTTAACAACATGAAAAT
>JACEII010000073.1:2695949-2736534 GCA_014332785.1 Antheraea mylitta | reverse complement strand
ACCGATACACATGTGTTTTGAAGGAATGCTTATATATATATATATTATATCAAAAGAGGCAAACGAACAGATGGGTCACCTGATGTTAGGTGATCACCACCGTCCATAGACACTTGCAACAACCAGGGGAGTCACAAATGCGTTGCCAGCCTGTGTTTGGGAGGAGGGCGGGGGGGACAGGAAGGGAAGGAGGAAGGGGAAGAGGAGGGTATGTGGGTCTCCGGCTCTCTCACTGTTACTTCACGTCGGTTTTCTGTGAGAGAGCGGTGCTTCCCCGGACGAGCCGACCCATTCGTGCTGAAAACAATAATAGCTTCAGCTTGGCTCTACCACTACAAGTGTATTATATGTATCAATAATTAGTTTCGCTTAGACAGTTTTGCGAAGTTATATTCAAGGCAACAGTCGATATTTGGCTACTCTGGCACTCTTGAGCTTGTTGCCACGCGGTGAAGCTGTGCAGGTCCATCAGGCTAATAACGTAGTCAGTTCTACTGGTGAAATCTGTATGAAAATCCGTTCAGTAGTTTTTGATTTTATTACAATCAGACAAGCATAGAGAGGACTTTATTTTATAATATGTGATGAGATGTTGAAACACCAACAGGGTTATTCTTGTATATAGTAGTTAATTCTTATGTGACTTGGTAAATTATTTGTATCAATAATGTAATGTGTACGATTTCTAATTTGCCGCGTTAGTTTTTTCGTGTAACACAAGAATTCTCTGCTAGTAAATTCTAAACGTTCTCAAATATTCATGAAATTTTTAAGAATTTAAAAACTAAATCATCAATTTACATGCAAATTGATGTTAAAATTATTAACAATAGTCAAAACTGGACATACATTATGTATTCAGTCATGTTTAAATTAACATTTTGCTGATAAAACGAATCGAATTAATGAATTTAATTTTAATATTTTTAAATCAAATTGTTAGTTTTTTTTATATGTATTACGAATCTTAGCTTCATTCTTGAGGTAATTCTAACTTCGTAATTAATACTATAAATAAGAAAGTGAGTTTGTTATCCTTTCAAACCTTAACAAATCGATCAACCATAACTAAATTTTACGTACAATTTATCAGAGATACAGAAAAGCAAATAGGGTACCTTTTACACAACAAAGTATTGTTCCCGAAAGATAGATCAAACCCAAATTAAAAGAAGTGAAGTCGCGAGTAAACGCTAGTTAAAAATACCACTTATATTTTGCTAAGTTCTACCCGCGACTACGTTCACGTGGAATAGTTACCATTTACGCATCGTACACAGCTGTAACTCTCCAAAGAAAGAAAAACCCCGACTCTGAAACATTCTTCATCGGTGTTCCGCTCCTATTGCTCTTAGCAGGATAATCTATAGCCTATAACCTTCCTCTATAAATGAGCTATATAACACTTACAAAGTTTCTCAAATCGGACCAGAAGATCTTGAGATTAACGCATTCAAACAAAGAAACTCTTTAGCTATATAATATTAGTATAGATAAACTTCTATGTATTTAATCTTCGGTATTGAATTAAGCAAAAGGTGTACACGATTCATCCTAATTTTTTCCTCAAGTCAAGCCAGATTTCCTGTGAGTTTTCGCCTCAAGAAGTCTTGATGCTTAACCCCTTACAATGTGTTTTGTTACAGAATATATTATATGATTACAAACCGTATGATTCAGAGGGAGAAACAAGGCTATTTCTGGCTGTATACACATTATTGCATATCGAGTTTAATTATCATATTCATAACGACATAAAACCTAGTAATATTTTCACACAATTTTCTATCTTATTGTCTGTATATACAGTTGAGTTTTATTTAATATTTATTTGCGATATGTCATCATGACTCGGTCGACTTGAAACCTGCTTCGTGGAAAAAAAAAGATCTTTTGTTTTGCAAAACGCGCCTGAGAAGTTTCGTTATGTTGTAAGGTTTTTCCGATGTGTGATTCGACTTTTAACTTCTCGTTAAATCTGTACATATAGTGTAATTGAAGCGTTTGTTGTATTTTTAAATATATACTTCTATACTATAATATTATAAAGAGGTAAATTTTATGAGTTAGTAAGTTTGTGAGTTTGTGACGTTGTAGGGGGTAATCTCAGGAACTATTGGTCCAATGTCAAAAATTATTTGAGTGTTTTATAGCTTATTTATCGGGGAAGGTTATAGGCTATATATTATCAGGTTAAGATCAATAGGAGCGGAACACCAATGAAAAATGTTTTAAAATCGGAATTTTTTACCTGTTAAGAGCTTCCGCTTCGTGTTAGCGTTAGCCCACAGTAACTATTACTACGCGGAAGACATCGCGGGCAGGGGCTAGTACTAAATAAAAACATACTTTATTTCGTACTTTACTATTTGCAAATTACCTTATTTTCAACAAAACTTGTTTCATGATAATTCTGCTAGCCAGTGTGTAAATTTATTTATTTCTTTATACAAATTAATAAAATCGAATTTTTAACTATAATATTATTGTTATATAATACACTAGAGGGCTCTTTCTTTGTCCTGTCCTGATAATAAAAAAATGGAAGCTGTCGTGGGACGTCTGGCAGATGTGAAACATCGAAATTATTTTGTACAGGTAATATGCATAAAAAGATAATTTACGACAATAAAATATTAAGACGATCTTTAATAAATATTCATATTCATTAAATACAAAAATAAAATTTCAATACCATATTGGCGACGCGTCGCCGCGCCAACAGTCGGTCTGTCCCGTCGGTATAGATGTTTCACGTCAAAAACCTTGAGGAATTATAAACCTAAACCGCATGCAAATCCGTGACAGACAAACAGATAGACGTAGCAGAGAACTTTGTTTCATAATATGTAATAATTGTGTTAATTTTTATTATTAAATAAATTTATTATTATTATTATATATATTAATAAAAAAAACATTATGTTACTTTTCAAGCAATAGTAATACATTATTATATTGTTATCCAAGCTCTAGTAATGTTGAACTAATTTTACAATCAAATAGTCGATATTTGAGGTATTGTGTAAGTTACTCTTTCACTCTTATATTAATGCATCTTGACGAGCTTGTATATTCGTCTGATTTGTACTATATTTTTGTATTGTTATTATAATTTAGTTAATGAAACCCGCAGTTTCACCCGCATTAGTGTAGCTTTGATGTACCCTTCGACGACAATACCCTTTTACTGGATGAAAGGTAATCATGTTCTTTTATGTACCTCTGAATACATATACAAAATTTCATGATTCTTCAAGAAGTTAAATTACGACAGTGTCACAAACAATAAACTCACATTCTCAGTTATACTTTCACTAAGAACTAGCTGATACCTGTGACTTGGTCTGCGCTCGTTATTATTTTAATAAAAATATATTTTAGGTTTTTTTTATGTCATATGGGAGGCAAATGAACATGCGGTTGTTAAGCATTGTTAATCATCACCTGTTGTTAAGCGATCACAGCCGGCCATAGACACTAGCTACCCCAGAGGAGTTGCAAGTGCGTTGCCAGCCTATGTTTGAGGAAATGGAGAGAAAGGGACAGGGGTTAGAGAAGAGACGAAGGGAGAGAAGGGGAGTTGGGTCTCCGGCGCTCTCAATGACCGAATGAAATGCAACAATGAAGCACTGTTACTTCATGTCGATTTTCTGTGAGAGGGTGGTGCTACCCCGGACGAGTCGACCCACTCATGCTGAAACCAATAATAGCTTCAGCGTGACTCTACTACCTACAAAAACATAAGCTACAGGTTTGCAAGTGCAAGCATTGCAGCGCTGATTTTCAGACAAAGCCTGCTGTATAGGAATCTCTGGGCGTAATTTAAAAAAAAAATTTTTTTTGAAGTGAAAACCACTGTACCCGCTGTAACCCCCTCATGCTCATGATGTATTGTGCTTGCGTCAGGCTAGTGACACGTAGTATTGCGGCCTGTGTAATGTATAATATGTTTAGTTAATTGATGAACTGCATAAAAATATATATCTATGTATCTAATACGTTTAAACGACCAAGTCTTGTATATTTTTATATTTGTATATATTCTGGATCTCGGAAACGGCTTCATCTATTTCTGTGAAACTTAGTATGTAGCTGGTTTCGGGAACGATAAATCGATCTAGCTAGATTTCATTCATAGATTTTTTTGAGTTTTCAGGCAATGAAAAATATAGCTAAAATGTAAAGGTAAATTTCGCCGGCGCTGTCAAAATAGAAACAGCTCAGATGGAAATCGGCTGATTCGAAAATCCATGTGACCACAGTTCGAATCCGAGTAGCAGCAAAAGATATATATATTTTTTTTATTTTTTGTGAAAAACGCTAATTCCCCTAACGGTTAGTTATTTTAATTTAACAATGTTTTTTAAAAATCCGAGTTTCGCTCGGTCGCCCAGGTAATAATTATTACGCGGAGTGCTAATAAATGTGATAACTAAACCTATATTAATAATTTCAATTTACAAACTGAAGTTTTAATAATGAAGACTGTAATTTATTTAAAAAATTAAAAAACGTAACAGATATATTCCATTGTTTTAAGTTTTCACTGCTGTCGGCATTACTTATGACATGCCTGGATTTTTTTTTAAATAAGAAATAAGTGTCTAAGAAGTTAAACTAAGCAAATATGATCGAAGTTTATCTAGAACTCTTTACTTGCTGACTTTTATTATTTTGGATATATAGATTTAATTGTTTATAATCATTTTTACCGTAAATTGTTTTGTTGTGATTTTTATACGACTCCTGGAATTTAAAATTATTTCCTAATTAGACCAAGCAGTAATGACCATCACATACTTTGTGTAAGTAACGTAATAATTTACTATTAAATAAGGTGCTTGAAAGAAGTACTGATACTAGAATTTAAATGACTTCTAAACATAGAATAATTGATAACAAGGAACGTGAACTAAAATATAGAAGGCGCCGTAGATACTTTTAGTAAGAACACGAAGCAAAGCATAAATATTCCCGTTAAAGCGAGGCGAGCTTAAAATATACCTTTATGACATCATCTTCATCTTATATGCGTTAGTTAAGGCGGCGATTGTCTGAATTATACACAGGATATACGACCTTTTTAAAGGCTGCATCGAACCTGCACGGCTGCTTGCGTTCGCGCACTGGCCAGTACCAATCCGACGAGAGAACGCGCGGCCGCCATGCGAGAACCAACGAACAATTCAAAAAACGAAAACGAAATCATTCCATATTCAAACTAAAACGATACATTCTCGAAAGAGGTTCTATAAGAGTGCACGTTCGATTTGGTTTATCTTTTTATTTTTAAATTTTTGCAACACAACCGTTCGTAACGTATGGGCAGTCCAAGGATGTGAACGTTGTTTTTTTTTTTATAAATTTTATTTGTGCGACTGCAAAGGAATGTGGTTTTAGTGCCGATGCACAAAACGAGTGCGGTGTTATAATTCTGTTCCCTTTCTTCAAAGTTGTGCAAAGTTGGTGGACTGAGTTCGGGGGATTTTTGAAGCAACGCCTTTGAAAAAAGGTAACACACATTAATTACTATTTATTATTCTATCTACTTGTCTATGAATAAAACATATATCTGTGAAGACAATAACTATTTGTTATTTATATTATGTTATAATTATTTCCACATATATGTATATAAGCCACTAGTTTCTGGCTGCGACTTCGTTCGCGTGGAACAGATACTTTGGGCTAACGCTAACACGCAGCGGAATCTCGCGAGAGTATAAAAAACCCCGATTTTTAAATATTTTTCATTGGTGCTCCATTCCTATTGGTCTTAACGTGATAATTTATAACCATGCTCGATAAATGAGATATATAACATTGAAGAA
This sequence comes from Antheraea mylitta, assembly GCA_014332785.1. Taxonomy (NCBI): domain Eukaryota; kingdom Metazoa; phylum Arthropoda; class Insecta; order Lepidoptera; family Saturniidae; genus Antheraea; species Antheraea mylitta. The sequence continues at coordinate 2,730,700 of JACEII010000073.1, read as the reverse complement.
ATTTTTCAAATCGGACCAGTAGTTCCTGAGATTACCCCCTATAACGTCACAACGTCACAAACTCAAAAATTTATCTCTTTATAATATCATAATATACTTGTAGATTAATAATATTAGTATAGATTACAATCTGTCATTACAATGCTAGATACACCTTTGCAAATATATATTTGTTTGTAACTCCCTAACTAATGCATTTATTATTACGAAATTTTGCAAATACGTTCTCAAGCTATAGAAAAATATATTGGGTACCTTGTATAAGGAAAAAAAATATTTTCTATACCATAGGGATAGTTGAAATCTATATATACGCGAGCGAAGCCGCAAGCACAGGCCAGTTTATGAATAAATTTACATACAACTGTATTACACATTAACCGTTACGGTGAAAAAGACAAAGCTTGACTTTATTTACTTCTTATGTAACAATGAGTTTTCGTTCAATTTCATTTGCATGTTATTAATATAATCTATATATATAATAACAATGTAAATCTAACGAGTCTGTATTTATGTGATTTTCGTAAAAAAAATGTTGCAGAAGTCTAGGAATAAGTAATAAAAAAAAATTTCAAGTATTTCTAGACATGTCTATGTATGAACATGCACTACCAAGAACCAAGATACCAAGAAATTTATGAAGCGCTAGCCTCTGCCCGCGACTTCGTTCGCGTGGCTTAAATACGCTAACACTAACACGCAGCAGTTCTCAAAAGGAAAACATCTCGATTTTGAAACATTTTTCATCTGTGCTCCGCTTCTATTGGCCTTAGTGTGATGATATATATCCTATAACTATTCTCGACAAATAAGCTATATAACGCTGAAAGAATTATTCAAATCGGACCAGTAGTTCCTGAGATTACCCTCTACAATACCACAAACTCACAACATTACAAACTCACAAACTTTACCTCTTTATAATATTAATATATATATTCTTGAGAATAACACAAACTTAAAATCGTTCCTCTCTATAAAAAGTTATTGTGAATTGAATGACGGCTGGAGTTAAGTACGAGAGAAGATCAGTAATCTACACTAATATTATAAAGCTGGAGGGTTTGTCTGCTTGGTTAAACACGCTAATCTCAGGAGCTACTGGTCTGATTTGAAAAATTCTTTCAACGTTAGATAGCTCATTTATCGAGGAAGACTATAAACTATATATCATCACGCTAATACCAGAAGGAGCGGAGCAACAATGAAGAATATTTTAAAATCGTTTTTATTTTTCTTTTGAGAGCTTCCGCTGCGTGTTAGTGTTGACATAAAGTAACTATACTACATGGACGAAGTCGTGGGCAGAAGACAAGATATTAGATAAGATAATTTGTTACAAGGTTTTATAGCTTAGCGTACACGGGTAATGGAACTTCGTCCTATTCTAATATAGATTCGATTTCCTATTGAACTCACTAAATATCTTGAACACTTGTAAACAATTAACTAGATACTTTTTAGAGTTAACTAACGGACCCGGCGAACACTATCCCGCCCTGAGAATATAAAAAATCCTAGACAAATATATACCTAAACCTTCCTTATTAATCACTTTATCCACTGGTGAAAACCGGATGAAAATCCAGTGCCTTTAAAATGCCTGTTCATGATAAACTCAAAAACTACTCAATAAATTTCCACCAGTACGGCTGTCACCAGTAGATACATTGATTTATGAGCAAGGTTTATTAGCTATATGATTTGTCATGATTTTGTATTATCAAAGCTGGACAGCGTCCGCCCGGCTCACTAGTTTGCAAAACCACGGTGGTTGATGGCTTGGCCGTTGAGATATCGTTTCCCTGTTCACAAGTTCAATTCTCGACTCGCAACGTCGACTAATTTTTCGAAATACACTTACCTTTACCATTTTACATCGGTAATATCGTCTGTAAAGCGTATAAATCCGAGCCAAAGGTCAATCGTGTTGGATAACCGCTTGACCGATTCAAGTTTTTGTTGGAAATCTATTTGTCAATGGTTTTTTACGAATAATTATGGATAACGCCCGAATGCTTACGTAATATGATCACAGTGTGTTCTTTAATAATGGTATACATTTTATTATTCACACGTATTAGCGACATCCTTAGATTGTGAGATGAAATCATCTTTATAACAAAATAACCTCGTTAATACGAAATTCGTTAAGTCGAATCTCGATAATACGAAAATCTCGATAAGTCGAAATTCAATACAAATAATTAATTAGGTGAGACTTTTTTAGTCCTTTATAATTTATCGCGTCTGACTACAATCTTTCTTGACGTTAAATGAGAATGTAGTCTAAGGTGATAAACAAGCTAAGCTTGGAAGGAGATTCACTCTCAACTGTAGCTCACGGAAAACATACCAACTTAGCGATAAATTTACAACATGACGGTGGTAGCTATTCTGACGGGCTTATAAAAAGTATGGTTTCATAGCGTTGTTTTTCTTTGCCGAAATTACCGACTGAGTCGTTATGAGAAACCTACGTTGATAACGTGGTGTCCGGGAATGCTTAAAAAATTCGCTTCCATCTATTCAAGTGTCTATACAAAGTTAAATTAATAAATATCTTCTGACCGCGTCTCCTTTATAATGTACTAATTACATACACAGCATCTCTTATAATCTAATGTACTCACACACAAGCAATTACAAAGTTATTCTTATCTGTAAAAGAGTGAATAACGCAGTACCCGGCTTTTTATTTGGCACGTCGGGAAAAAAACCGACTTATGTCCGGTTTCTGAGATACTCGGTTAAACTACAAATAGTTATTGGCTCAACAAAGTTATCCATCAGATAAACTGTCAACTGAGCCGTCGACTTTTATTGACATTTATCCAATGATATTATAACTTTTGGGGTGTAAGGGGGTGTCGAGTAACATCTTAAGACTTGAGACACCCAAGCCAACCTCACCTGCACGTGGTGCACCCTGCTGATCAACGAACGAGGCAATGGCGATAGCGGGGTGGTAGGGTTTTACAGCCCGACTGGATCGCAACCACCATGTATATGGCGAAAAAGGCCGTCATAGTGACTCGCTTCTGCGCGTCGCATTCCGGGATCAGTCTGTGCATATCCAGTACCGGGTGACTTTCGTCATTATGGCCGGCATGACAGCGGCGACCGGCGATGGGTAATCTGTCTATCGGTGGTTGCCGATGTTTTTGGATTGTACTATGCTTAACATCAGGCATAGTGCAGTCACTTTGTCGTGCTTCAATAAAAAAAAACTCAAAATATGTGTGTTCAGATATGCAATTTGGCAAATTATCGAACTGACAACGCTATTGAACAAATAAACTACAATTAAAGTACCTCAGAAACCGGACATAAGTCGGGTAAGTTTGGCTTATAGTTTTGGTTTATAGGTTTATAGTTATCTTTGTCTATCGCAGTAATTGCGCTATGCGATAGAGACAACGCTATACGAAACCGTAATAAATCGGACTTAGCAAGACATTTCACTCTTCTTCCCGACATGCCAAACCAAAAGCCGGGTACTGACGTATCAGTTATTTACCACGTTGGCTTTTTTAACTTGGAAATCGTGCAAATCTTTATTTTATAACCTAAAAACATTTTTTTTTTAATCCGATGTCGTTTAACCTTGCCTAGATGGAGATATTTTTCCCATTCATTGAACATGGGTTTCAAATTATTGATAATTAATTTTTCATCTTGTTTGTTTCATTGAATAACTTACAAAACATTATTAATTCTCCGTCTACTATGATACTTGAAATAGGAAAATTTTGTTAAATGGGCGTCAAAATTTTTATTTGTATATTTTGATACGATTGAAAAGTATTTTACAAAATTTATTCGTACTGTACTTGGATGATTATACCTTTTATTTGCATAATAATATACCGTCTATTGGTGGTAGAATATATACAAAATTTCACGTATGTACAATAAGGTTCAATATTAATGCAACCAACAAATTTCGTAAAACAATTCGCAAACGTTGCGTAGTCCGTGAAAGAGTTTGAACCTGCGAAGATCGCTGATAGTAAAACTGGCGATTACAAATCTTAATTTGTACATGTACAATTGTAGTTCAAAAATTCACGCATAAGATATTTTCTATATATATAAATTCTGGTGCATGTTCTTATTAATTCTACACATCCAATTTTTTTTTTGTAGTGTAGAGTAATGGTGGTAGAGCCACGCTGAAGTTATTACTGGTTTCAGCATGAATGGGTCGGCTCGACCATGGTAGTATCACTCTCTCGCAGAAAACTGATGTGAAGTAACAGTGCTTGCATTGTTGCGTTTCGTTTGGTTAGTGAGAGTGCCGGAGGCTCACCTCTCCTCATCTTCCCCCAACACAGACTGGCAATGCACTTGCGACTCCGCTGGTGTTGCAAGTGTCTATGGACGGTGGTGATCACTTAAAATCAGGTGACCCACCTGCTCGTTTGCCTCCTATGCTATAAACAAAATGTGTTTAAGGAGTAAGCTACATGGTTCTTTAACTATAGATCGACCCGGTAGATGACATTGTTGTCAAAATATCTTTTTTTAATGTCGTAGTTAAATTTTTTTGGATTGTTTACATACAAAAAAATACAAGTGTTCATTCAAATACCTCTCAATATTTTTGTATTTAATATTTTTTATGTTCATTATATGTTAAAACTCATAACACGATGACATCTGACGCCTAACTAGATAATATGAACCATTTTCTCTGCCTGTTATGTTGATCTTTAAGATTGGGAAAATTTCATACAACTTTCATACCATTTTCGTCTGCTTAAAAGCTTATTTAAAAAAAGTCTTATATCTAAGCAAATTTTTATATTTATTATATTATGAGAAGGCTTTCCGTTGAACGCTTATATGTTTAATTTTTATTGTTTTCAAGAAGTATTTAAATTTAGTTTAGCTTAGGGAATAGTCAGACGCGGCTATCTAAGAGGAATAGTTTAGAACGATCCCTTGCCGCCCCAACACTACGGTCAGTCAGTGCACCGTGGGATTTTAGTCCGTGCGAGTCGGACATAACCCACCCTTTCCCCTTTAGGGAGGGTATCCATAAGGGATTAAAACCCCACGTTAAAAAAAAATAACAAAAAAAAAGGGAATAATCAGACGGGATTAGCGTTTTTTTATAGACAAATAAGTTGTTCATTTGAATATTAGGTAATGAAACATTTAAATTTTCACTCGTCTCTTTTTACACGCCTTATTGATTCACAGACAATATACTGAAATAACATATAACCTACTCACTCACAGTTTAAACGAATGTACGCACTTTATGCGTTCAGGTTATTCAAGCATTAAATACTACAAGGAGTGCTAAATAAACACATACATAAGGTAAATAAGCGGTAATAATAAAATAAGGTAAATAATGATCTGACCGTTAAAAAAAACTCCCGCAAAAATCTGTGGAATGCAGAGTACATGTTTACAGATAGAATTAGTACGCGGCAACAGAGAAACTTAGTAATTCTCGGTTCATTTACCCTTTTCTTATTTTCATTCGAAGAATATATGAACGGATAATGGCATTCCAGTGTACTAATGTTGGTTACATCCAGAAGTATATATAGATACTAACTGCGCCTGCGACTTCGTCTGCCTGGAATATTTTGTAAAAATTGCGATTTATAAAATTATCAGAATGTATTAAGTCCATTTACTTATCTACTTTTCTTACGTACAATCGGCTGAGTGCCGCAAGCACTCGCCTTAGTAGTCCGGTGTAGCTGTTAAGACCTTGCTAGGTCAATAGCGCAGTTAGTGCGAAAAAACATTCTATCGTACTTACGACATTTCGTCATTAAGTGGACCAATTTTAATGAAAAAAATACTTAGTATTTGTTACTCGAAGATGTATTTTATGATGTTTTGAAATCATAATCATTCCTATGTATACTTTATAAAACCTAAAATCTAAAAGTACAAACACGTTAGACTTACATTATATTATTATATATAAAAATATCTTCTGAATCTGGATTGACAATATCAATAAATATCCAAGAGCATACATATATTCTATTAAAAAAATATGAACAGTTAATAAAATTCTAAGTGCCTGAAAAACAACACACAATTTTCACTGTTCCGTTGATTTCTATAAGGTTTTATGTATGAATTTCACACATAACCTGTGTTATTTTTTAATCTTAATTAACGTTATAAATTAGCTTTTTCTCGTGGGTTTCCTCGCCTAAATGTAGATTTGACTTATCTATCGAGAATAGTACTTTTTTCTTGATAAAATATAACCTATGTTTCTCCATACTCCTACCAACTTGTATGCAAATTTACATGATCCTAAGTAATACATACGAATATTAGTTTGTTTGTGTAAATATAAAAGTGATTTAAAAAAAAGCGGGAAACATTAATATTACAATTATATTAATTTATAATTCCTATCTTCATATTCTTAATACCTTTGTAAGTGTATTATAGTAATAAAAGACTTGAAAGGCGATGATATATATTGATTAGTAGTCCGGTGAAGCTGTTAAGACCTTGCTGGGTCAATAGCGTAGTCAGATTGAAAAAAAAGACGATGATATTAGCTATTTAGCTGTCATCAGTTGAACACTAACGTGGAGATCCCAAGAAGGATGACGTCAGCAGACGACCGGTCGTAAAACATTAAGCTTTTCTAACATGAACAAAAACATGTTATGCTGACCTTAGTTAGGAAGGACAAAGACAACAAAAAAGGTATAAGAAAATTCATCTTCATAAGAAATAATTAAAATAGAATGATTCATGCTTAAAATGAGACTGCTCATAGGTAGGGATAAATTTTCGTTCCACGGTAAACATAAGGTAGGTATATATTTCTAACACTGAAGCTATTATGCACACATTGTTGCGATTCGTTCACTCACTGACAGTACCCGAAGACCACCTCTCCCTCCTCCCTATCCCCTCCCCTATTCCCCCCTCCCCTAAACACAAGTTGGTAACGCACTTGCGAATCCCCTAGTGTTGCAAGTGTCTATGGACAGTTGTGATTACATAACATCAGGTTACCCATCCGTTCATGTGCCTCCAAAAGAAAAAGAATAAGTCACACGATGCTTTGTGATAATCTTCGTACATGTCCATTAGATCTTTTGAGCTTGACGGAAAAGGAGTCTGCTATCAAATCGTTCGATAATTTTGTCAAGCATGTGATTGCTAATATTAAGACATTTAACGAACTTTGAAATTACCATGACTTTCTGATTTGTATCTAAATCATGACTGACAAACCTTGGCGACTTTTATAGTATGCTCATGCAACATGTCAATGGATTGAGTAGTTAATTGTATCAAATTGCGATCCCCCCTCTCCCCTTTATATTACCAATTCGAAATGATCACTGTGCGAAACCAATATAATTGGAAAACAGATATTAAAACACAATGAATTAAATACCAAACTTTACTGTACTATTGTTGTAGTCAATTAGCAGTTTATTTATCCGTTCACTCAGGAGTGTTACTAATGTAATTTACCCCGAGTGTGGTTCCGGCTGGTGACGTCACAGCTGGCGGGCGGGCGGTCGGCGTGGGCCGGCGCGGTGGGCGCGCAACCTTGACTTATACCAACTGAGCGAACCAGTGAATACTAAAACTTCAAATACAAAATTATTGACTGTTAACACGCGATTTTTATTGTTAATTCGTTAATCGTGTTTATTGTTGGACGCGCTAATGTTTATTGTGTGAACGTATTTGTTATGTAAAATTATTATTTTAATTCTTTAATTGTAACTTACGTTATAGATGTGAGTTTTTTTGTTGTTGTTTGTTATTGTATATATTAACTTCTCTACAAATCTTCATGAAATTTTGTATACACTTTATCAAGAGTACAGAGAAAGACATAAGATACCTTTCGTCTAGGAAAAATGTACTGTTTCCGAGGAAAGTCATATGTACATTAATGCTAGAGTCTAGAGTCTGTGTCTGTATTTGTATTGATACACCTATTAACGCGTAAAAGTAGTCAAAAATGAATTGACAAACTGGTATTTATCATTTAGGTTTGTCATTAAGATCAACATTATTGCTAGATATGACCCTATTCGCCGGCAACAACGGCATGCGTTAAAAAATTATTAGTGTATAATATAATTTGAATGAATAAGAAATTAAAATATGAAATAAAACAATTAATTATAAATGATTACGTAGAGAATTGAAGAATTATATAATATTACATTGTTAAAAATTATTGGGATAACTGAACAAGTGTATATATTTTTTTTTATATCAAAGGAGGCAAACGAACTGGTGGGTCACGTGATGTTAAGGGATCACCACCGTCCATAGACACTAGCGACATCAGGGACGTCGCAAGTGCGTTGCCAGCCTGTATATGGGAGAAGGGGGAGGGGAAGGAAAGGGAAAGAAGGAAAGAGGAAGGGACGTGGGCCTCCGGCTCTCTTACTGACAGAACGAAACATAACGATGCAAGCACTGTTATTTCACGTCGGTTATCTGTGAGAGGGGTGGTACTACCCCGTAGGAGCCGACCCATTCATGCTGAAACCAAAAATAACTTCAACGGGGCTCTACCACCTACAAAAAATGTACTATCGGTTTCATTGTTTAATAGTCAAGATTATTAAAAGAGTTCCTTTTTCTTTAACTCGAAGACTAAACATCGTATCATCAACGTACAAAGTGTAAATTCAGTCAACTGCGTCGATCAATCAATGTAATGCAACCATTAATGGTCCGCGTGATGTTTCAAATATTCATCGCAGGATTGTCAATCATAGTTTAAAATTTCGTTATTAATCCGCTTATTGTTTTAACCAGGACCATAAAATAACGGACCTGATTCAATCCATAGAATTCCGTGAACAAAATCATCAAACGATACGATAGAGTAGATGAGATATCTAATCCATTATGATTTCCCAAATCGTCCCTCTAGAATTTATCGCATAAATTTTCTCTTCGAACTAACTACGCTATTGGCCTTGCAAGGCCTTTACAGCTTCACCGGACTACTAAGGCGAGCGTTTAGGGCACTCAACCGATTTTGTTTGGGTAACTAGCACAAGGGTGCACGGCACACCTCGGTTTGGACAGTTACGAATCTGACCTAGCTAAACTATTCTAAGCTATTCGTACATATATTCGTTTGTGAGTCATACAATTGAAATTGCATGATTCACAAACGCTTACATATATATCGGAAATGCAACGAACTACTCGATTCAGTTCGAATAAGGGAAAAAATAAACCCTTCCATCATATGTGTATATATGCATGTATGAGGTAATCTGTATGAGTGCGAGTTATGTAGATGAGTCACTCCATCTGAGGACGTCCTCAGCTCGAGCTGTTATGGGGAAACGCGTGTGTGACTAAACAAGAACCCTTCTCCACGGCGGCACAATGGAGGGGTACGCGGATGTGGACGCGACCACACATAAAAAGAGATCAAATGTAAAGATTAAACGTACGGCGCCGGCGCCAGTATCTAAAAGTAGAATTAACAAAATTGTTTAACGGCATTTATTGCGTACATATAACTGTTACAACCCTAGAAACAATTTAAGGAGCAGTAAAAGAAAAGGGCTGTTTAATTACCGACATTACGTATATAACATGATTTTTATTTATTTATTTTATTTATTTATTTATTAAAGGACAACTAGTGAACAATGTACCACACAAGAATTAACGAAATGTGTAAACAATCTATAGGCACATTGGTCTTTAAAAGCTGCCACAGCATGCGCTACATGGTAAACAAACTAAATCAAGACATTATATTAGAAGTTATCCACTATATAAACTTAAATAAAAACAAATGAACTTAGATAACTATTACAATGCAATATTATGACACAATATAATGGAAACATTTGGTAACAAGCATAGGAATCACAATATCAAAGCAGAGACATATTGAAGTTATTATTTATATGTTATTAGGAGCTAAAATTTATGTCTCTCAGCAACAATAAAGCTTTTCCCTTGAACGAGCACAACGAATTATCAAAGATGTCCAATTCATTACCTAATTTATTGTACTGATTACTCAGCCTAGATACAGGTGCATTTAATTCAATATTCGTTTTTATGGTTGGAGTTTTAAGTAAATTGATGGGATGCCTTGGCAATGTATGCGGTGTATTAAAGGAGAACCTTTGTAGGAGCTGTGGACAGTCAGTTATACCATGCAAAGTTTTGTAAAGGAAAATGAGATCAATTAGCTGCCTTCGAGTAGCTAAGGAGTCAATTTCGAAGAATTTTAGGTTATCCAGATAGGAATATTTCCGTTTACTCCTAAATGATGAATAGGCCAGGTGACGTACAAATCTCTTTTGTGTGGACTCAATTCGCTCTTGATGTTTTTTGTACAGTGGGTACCATACTACACTACAGTATTCTAAGATATTTCTGACAAAGGTATTGAATAATGTAATTTTAGTTTTGAGATGTTTGAAGCCTTTACTGTTTCTTATAATGAACCCCAGCATTTTAGATGCTTTGGAATTCATTTCGTTAACGTGAGGTATGAATGACAGCTTTGAGTCGAAATACACACCAAGTCCTTTATGTAATTGACTTCTTTAAGGGCTGTACTGCATACGGTATAACTGGATGGTATAACCTTGCGGTTTCTGGTGAATTTTACATGGTAGCACTTTTCAGCATTTAACACCATTCCGTTATTATTGCACCACTTAGTTAGTAAATCGATATCACGTTGCAGATCAATGCAGTCTTCGTTTATACCAATGACTTTGACCAGTTTTAAGTCATCCGCAAATAAAAAGGGCGTGCTATGCGTCAACGAATCAACTATGTCATTAATGAAGACATTGAAAAGCCATGGCCCCAGATGAGATCCTTGAGGAACCCCAGACACAGTATTGTAACTTTCCGAACTAAAGCCTTTGACGACTACAAATTGAGTTCTGTTACTTAGATACGAGTTAAACCAGCTAATGAGAGGACCCCCAAGACCAATTGCATCTAATTTCCTTAGTCATATTTGGTGATTAACTTTGTCGATAGCCTTAGAGAAATCGGTAAATATTACATCGACTTGACACCGCTTGTCTATAGCAGACATCAGGTAATCACAGTAACTTGTCAAGTTAGTGCAAGTGGAACGTGCCTTGATGAAACCATGTTGGTGGTGGGTGAAGATATGCTTTGTATGCGTTTGTAAGGTTGGTACCATTAATGCTTCGAAAATCTTGGCAAAGACAGGGAGTATTGATATAGGTCTATAGTTGGTGATATTTCCTACATCACCACCCTTAAATATTGGAATAACTTTAGCAATCTTCCACATCCAAGGGAATATACCCATGTTTAAGGACTTGTTATAAAGTAAAAATAAAGGCAGACAGAGAGATTTATAACATTTAGATATAAATATGGGAGGAATCTCATCTGGGCCGGTACCTTTGTTAATGTCCAATCGTTTTAAATAACTAAAAATATGTCTGTAGGGAATATAAATGTTACACAGGGACTGCAAATTATACTCAGTACTATTAATATGTGTATCTTGTGTAAGATTATTGTCACGGCAGAAAGCTGACGAAAAACTACTAGCAAAAGACTGGCATATGTCGTTACCGTTTGACATAGTGATATCATTGTGATACATGGTAGACGGGAACTGATTCGAATTGGAACCACGTTTATTTTTGAGGAATGTCCAGAAAGCTTTGGGGTTGGTTGTAATGTTCTTTTCGATATTGCTAATATATTTGTCATAGCATTGTTTCGATAAAACCGTGCACCGTTTACTAATTATTCGTAATGATATGCAGTCGAGCGGGTTTTTATAGGTCTTGTATCTGTTGAGTAGTCTTTGTTTTTGTTTTAGCATTTTAGCCAGTGTGCCGTTACACCAAGATGGAAATTTAGACTTCTTGGGATGTTTCTTTGGTACATATTTATCAATAGTCTCATTCAATATATAACATATATAAAAATATATATATATAAAATATATATAAAAATATATTAACATATCGTCTACACAGTGAAGCTTACCAAATTCGTTTGTCCATGCTACCCTACCCAAGTCTTTGGTAATCTGGTTAAAATCCGCTTTGTAAAAGTTATTTTTGGGTAATATTTTATTCTGCTTAAGCATTGGAACTGAGGAAGTAGTGATAATTATTGCAAGTGGGGGGTGAAGAGTATCAATGCCTACAAGTATATCACTGGATTCATCCACCTTGATATCAACATCTTCGTTGCCAAGAACCAAATCTAGGATTCTATTCTTTATGTTAGGAACAACGTTATACTGAGTGAAGTTGTTGTGAGAGATAAAATCAATGAACATTTGTGTAATGGTTTGCCCAGTGCAAGTGGAGTTAGTAACTACGTTTTTAAATACATTTTCCCAGTCAGTTTTACCCAAGTTGAAGTCGCCTATTAGACAAACATTTTTTAAAGTTTCAGAAACCAGGTTAAAGTTATCAATGAAGTTGCTCAAATTTTCAAGTTTAACTGGTGGAGGTAAATACACACCGCTAATTGTTAAAAAGGTATTACAATTCAGTTTGATGTCAACAAACAGATCCTCACAATTACTTTCTTTACTTTTTAATCTCAAAGAATGAAACTTGCGGGATACTGCTATTAATACACCTCCTCCTTCTTTTTCGCTATGAAAACCAGTTTCGTTTCGATCTCTTCTATGCACAACATAACGATTGTCAAACAATTCATTATTATCTATATTATCATTTAACCAGGTCTCTGTGAGAACAATGATGTCAAAATTTGATGATACTAGGTTGTGATAAAACTCATGGGTTTTGGTTCTTAAACCACGAACATTTTGGTAGTAAATATTGAGAGAAACGAATGTTACTCTTAAAATACCATTAAAAACCGGGGGTACTTAAACACTATGTTAGTTAAACTAGTTTATCTATGATATTTCTATCCCTGACAAAAATGTAATCAAATGTTTCAGATTTTCGCATAAAAATCTTTCCCTGTTTGATCCAAACAAACTTGTATTTAAGTTCTTTAGCTTTCTGACGCGCAGCAGCGTGTAGTGATTTGTTGTATTGGGATAAGTGTTCCATTATATAAATTGGTTGTTTAGAGCCTGCTAGTCCTACATCATTGGTATTAATTTTATTATTAGGATTATTCTTGTTGTACATTATTGTTTTAGCAAGGAAAGCATCACGCAGGCGGGGAGTCGCCAGTTTCACCACTATAGATCTTGGCCTGCTATCACTGTTATTTAGTTTGGCAATTCTTGTACAGTGATGTATGTCACTTTCTTTCAGTTCACAGGATATAACTTTTCCTATTTGGAGGGCAGTTGTTAATAAGTTTTCTCCGCGATGTTCGGGTAAGCATTGAATCTCTATATTGCAAGAACGGTTAAGTTGATCTATAGTATTTAATTTGGAACTTAGATTATCAATAGTGGAGTTTAAATGGATATTTTCCTTTCATTTGTTCACTTGCTTCTGCCCACAACTTCGTCCGCGTGAAATAGTTACTTCAGGCTAACGCTAACATACAGCGGAAGCTTTCAGAAAAAAAATAGTTCGTGGAGTCCCTACGCGCAGAAGAAGTGAAACTTCGTAATGTGGAAATGAAAATAGGAAGGGGTAGAAATTGATTTTAAGTGAAATCTTATTGTTTCTTTAAGACATACTTTATTAACATTGCATTCACAATTGATCGCATCTTTTAATTATTATTTTCGAGTGGAGAAATATCCAAATCTATAACGTTTACAATGGGATTATAATAACTAAAGGGAGATACAAAATGTTTTAGTTCTATTTTTTCAATATTTCTTGCAAAAACTGTAGTTCAACGTAACAGTGATTTCATACCTCCTCCATGGCAGCGTTAAATGTTTAACGCAAACTTGTTGGAAGTCGCATTAGATGTTTCTTTTAAAAAGAGACGATTTTTAAACATTCTTCACCAGTGCTCCGTCTCTATTGATCCTGGCATGATGATATATAACCTATAGTCTTCTTCGATAAATGAGCTATCTAACACTGAAAGAATTTTTAAAATCGGACCAATAATTCCTGAGATTAGTGCGTTCAACCTACTAAACAAACAAACCCTCCAGCTTTATAATATTAGTCTAGATTACTACTCTTCTCTCGTACTTAACTCCAGTCATCATTCAAATTACAATAACCTTTGATAGAGTGAAACGATTTTAATGAAACAAAAAATTAGTTACTCCTGAGAATATGATTTATGATTTTCTTGAGGTTTTATTGTGAACTCAGTACTTTAGAAGTGAAGCGTCTATCTATATCTATCTATACATCGACAGACAGACAATTCTAAAAATGATTGAAATGTATCTATTACTTATTCATAGACACCTACAACAATTTTTTTCCACGAAAATCGAAAAAGCACAGCACGTTAGATTCACATTCTTAGTAAATGTATAGAAGATATATATGCTTTCTATTGCTTACATAATAAATATTTTGCCCGCAACCAGTACTTTTGTAGTCCGGGGAAGCTATTTGGGGTGTAAGGGGTGTCGAATAACATCATAAGACTTGTGACACCCAAGCCAATCTCACCTGCACGTGGTGCACCCTGCTGAATAACGAACGAGGCAATGACGAAAGCTGGGTGGTAGGATTTTACAGCCTGACTGGGTCGCAACCACCATGTATATGGCGAAAAAGCCCGTAATAGTGATTCGCTTCTACGGGTCGTGTTTCGGGGTCAGTTTGTGCATATCCAGCTTTTTTGCAGGCCGGCATGATAGTGGCGACCGGCGATAGGTAGTGTGTCAATCGGTGGTCGCTATTAAATTTGGATTGTACTGTGCTTACCATCAGGCGTAGAGCAGTCACTTTGCCGAGCTATAATAAAAAAAAGACCTTGCTAGGCCAATAGCGTAGTCAGTTGGAGAAAAAAATGAAAAAAAAAACATAATGTTTAATATTTTATTTAAAAGAAATTAGCAATAATTTTATAGTACACCAGAACGGAGCCACGATGACAGTATAACGTAAAAGAGATTTTTAAGTAATTAAATTTGATAACCCTAGCGTTACGCGTAATACTAAAGCAATAACTATGTCGTAACTAAGATATAAGTGTAAAATGCAATAATGCCATCTAAGTTATTCCGGCGCGAGCACCGAACTCGGTAATGTTTTGAAAGATGTTCGCAATCTCGTAGGTTGTGTCTTACGCAATATTACGTATGAAATAATTAATGTGATTCGCTTTTAATTTCACCATTCTTTAGTAGTCTTTTACCATTTGCCAAGCGCTAAATTGTTTGCACTAAAATTTGAAGCGTTAGCTTATCAAATTGTATCTTCCATGGTGAAATAGCTACAATAATTTAAGAGAAAGTGATGAATTATAAGTTGCATAAACTTTTTTTTATCTTTCTTTTTCTTGAGCACTTTATCGATTTGCCGGATAGTGAGTTTAATAACCATGTCAAGCCGGTTTTAATATTTAAAGGCTATCATTATACGGTGGCTCAATATGTGTTCCACACGTTGAAAAACATTGTTCAAGATCATTATAGCTTAGGTCTTTGGAGGTTCAGGGCCAGTTTTTTAGGTTTGAGAGCAATCTCGATCCCTGGCTGCCCCTACAATACGGCGGACGGTAGGTACACCGTGGGGTTTTAGTCCGTGGGAGTCGGACATAACCCACTCTCTCCCCCGAGAGGGTGGCGTAACCATAAAGGATTTCCCCTCGTTAATAAAAAAAAGGTCTTTGGAGGTTACATTAAATTTTAACTATGCTTTCTGAAATGGTTACATCACGATCGCTCTTTGAAAATTCTGACTCAGTATAAAAATTTTATTTCGTTTTTCAAGGTCAGCTCCGAAAACGTCACGTCTCAGCCTTCGACGTTTTCAAATATATTATCTCATAAATCTATATAAGTCAATGCAAATAAAATAGTGGTTTCATAACGCCCTCGTCTGCCCTTGCTTGTCTAAAGAGGCGACCTCACCAGCATCTAAGGCAACCGTTTTGTAATTCAAACATGTTTGACGAACACGTATTGAACCTTATTTGTAATATAAATAAATCCGGTGACGAAATATGAGTATATAAAATCATAATCTATTGTAATACTAGCGTTTACTCGCGGTCTCCATCGTCTTAATTTAGATTTAGCCTATCTTTCGAGTACTGTGCTTTTTCCTTAATTTCCAAAATGCCATGGAGATCGGTTGAGTAGTTAACGTGTCAAGGGGTAACAAAGAGACAAACACAATAACTCTTATATTAGGATTAATTACAAGGTTCAATGGTTTATTTGTTTCATAAATCTGGAACTACAGATCAGCTTTGAATAGATCGTTTTTTGTTATATAGATTACTGCTCGTGGAAACTAATAAATATATGTACATTTCGACCCATAAATGCAGATCAATTAAACAAGAGAGTACAGTGTTTATGGACGGCGGTTATCACTTACCATCAGGTGACCCACCTGTTCATTTGTCCCTCCATAACATAAAAAAGTAACTACGAATAAAGTAAGAGCACTATCCAACATGTAAGTTACCCATATTGAAATTAATTGAAGTTTTATACTAAAGACTACATAATATCATAACTATTGATATAGATACGAATATGCATATGTTTGTTTGTACGTTTACAGCGCTTAACTACTCAATTGATCACCATTTTACACACAACATCAGGGATACAGAAAAGGACATGGGTACATATCACTTAGATCAAATTAGTGTTCCCAAACGATAGATTAGAACGTGAAAATAGATCGTTTATCAAGAAGTTTGAATACACAAAAAAATCCATAAATTCAGTAAAACCGGCGGCGCGTGTAACAGAGATATATAACCATTTGTTATTGGTATACGATTCGATTCAGATTGGTAATAACACCGGGCCATGGTCATGGAATATTAATTAATTGTTTTTCATTATATTTTATACTCGTCGCTACATATATGATAGAGTAAATACAAATCTATACAAATAAAATTAAAATATATGTTTGCTAACATTACAGCTTTTTGAAATGACTACTTTTACTGAATAGATATGATAGTATATAGGTAACCTTGTAGGTGGTAGAGAACAACGTCCCCATAACCACAGATCACGCCGCCGTGGTCTGGGGATAAATTTCGCTCCCGCACACCAGATTAGGCCCCCCTCGGCAGCGGCTCAAGCCTAGGTCCGTTCCCTCGGCGTGGAGCCCTTGAGTACGCTGCTCACGCGATACAGTGACACAAAACCTTACATCACTGCTACAACATTACACACATCACCTATACACACGTGCACGCTTACACGCTGTTTTTCTTTTTCAGAGAAATAAACGACAAAGAGTTCTCTCCCTTTCCCTCATTTTTCCTTATCCTATCCTATATAGTTTTGAGGAATTTTTCCGACACAAAATACATATAGGAGTTGTTGAGGTACGCATGCTTGGTACACATGCATGTTTCAATAACTCATATACGTATATCTAGATAGCTTAGCTTAGGTTATCTCAGATAGGTCACGATTTTTGCACAAAACAGGCGACAGCCCAAGCCGAGGTGTGCCGTGCACCCTTGCGTTAGTCGCCCAAACATCCCAAATTGGCTAAGTGCCTTTGGCGCTCGCCTCAGTAGTTCAGTGAAGCTGTGAAGACCATTCCAGGTCAACAGCGTTTTCATTTCGAAAAAAAAAAAGTGGTAGAGCCACGTTATAGCTATTACTGGTTTCAGCATGAAAGGGTCGGCTTGCCCGGGTTAGTACCACCCCTCTCACAAAAACACCAACGTGAGGAAAGCCGGAGGCCCATCTCCCATCCTCTGTACCCTACCCCCCAAAGAGGCTGGCAACGCACTTGCAACTCCCCTGGTGTGGCTAGTATCTATGGTGTCTATCATTTAACATCTGATAACCCACATGTTCGTTTGCCTTCTATAATATATTTTAAAAAAAGTTACAGTGCTTGCATTGTTGCGTTTCGTTCCGTCAGTGAGAACGCCGAACGCACCAGACACAGGCTGGCAACGCACTTGCGACTCCACTGGTGTTGCTAGTGTCTATGGACGGCAGTGATCAGTTTGCCTCCTATGATATAAAAAATAGATGTGTATATATAATTAAAAATATATATATATAACATTCCTCTCTACCTGTCTGTTTCATCACGATCATCAGCCTGTAAGAGATCTGCAGAGCTATAGGCCTCTTCCCAAAGCAAGGTATGGCATAATCACCACGGCAGCCCACGACATTTGGTGATTTCAAAATCCACAGTCTTATGTTTTTCCCACATACAGTAGTACAACAAGACCATTTCTCAGATTCAGGTTTCCTCGAGATATTTTCCTTCACCGACAGCCGATAGTGATACCAATTTAAATTAGTAAATGTACGCGAGTTCCGAAAAATTTGTTGGTACATGTCAGATAAACCATCTTCTTTGAGCTCCTCTCAGAAATAAAACGACGAGATCGATTAGAGACATAAATATATTGAAAACTTAACACAAGATTTTTTTATCTTTCTGACGGACTACGCTGTTAACCTACAAGGTTTATTAAAACCTCTCTCTCTATTAAGCTTCACTAGACTACCTTAAAATAAGTTACAGTTTTGTGCCTTATACGTAAGTGAATGCGATTTTTAACACCGCTTTTTAGACAAATAAATAATAAATAAATAAATATAATAATAAAAAAAAACACAAAGTTAAACTAATAAAATACATTTTAACGATTCCTATCAAAATTCTAACTACTAGTTAAGCGTTTTCTTTTAGCTAAATATGTAAAAACTAATTTACAAAATAACGTTATGTTATCAGAAATGATTAGATATAACTTTAATATGGTTATGTCAATTCCAGCCATATTAAAATGGCAAGTCCATTCACTTCACAGAGTTCTCTGACACGAAACTAAATTGTATTTTTAATTTATATTTGACCACTTTTTTGGTTATTGGATTACCATTAAAGATTTACAGCTCATTAGTTAATATCTTCAGTCACTGATTTATTACTTTTAACAACAATCCCACCTGAAGTCAAATCAAAATATGGTCTAAATGTTAACAAGCTTAACATTTAGAGGAAATGGTTTTCAAGTGTAGCTATCGGAACACGTTTAAGGTACTTGGCGACAGATTCTCAGGGTGGTAGTTAGCTAAACAAGTTATAGAAGTATCCTTACTACAATGCTATAGATTCATCTTAATGTTTTTCTCTAAATGAATGCTTGCGTCGAAAGCTGCTACCTAAGTCCCATTACCGCTTCGTTGTATAGATTTTGTATTGTTTTGATTTGTATTTTATGTTGTATAGATAAATTACGTAGAGAACTTCATCAATAATTAGTTATACATCTAATATATAAAAAGGTGATTGTGGTAGTCCTCCTCCGAAACGGTTGGACCGATTTTTATGAAATTATAAATGTATATCTGGTAGGTATGAGAGTAGGTTGTAAAGTTAACTTATACCACTAGGCGATAAGAATGTCCCTAATTAGATTTTTTTTTACTGACAATCGTTCTTTTTTGTATTTTTTTTTATTTGCCATCAAAAATGGCTATAACCCAAAACTTTCATGCTCCTAACCCCACCCTCCCATTTTTTTATTCGCGGTTTTAGTAATTCTGTATGAACAATTCCAAATGATTCAATGGTCTTTCGTATTTCAAACAAAACGAAATTATTGATATTACTGAATGACAGATGGCACTCTATCTGCCTCATCAAATTTTTTTCTACACATGTGTAAGTCATTCGCTGAACCAACTAGGTGTTTGAGTGTGTCCCTGAATTGTTTGGTTTCAAAATTGGAAACGATGGGAATTGTAATAATCGGGTTTTAGGTAGGTAGGTAATTGATTCCATGCAGACAAATTTGCACGGATCAGTTAGTCTTTTATAAATATTACATAGCTTATGTCACTCTCATAATAAAAAAATCTAATAACTTTTAACATATATACTACATATGATAAAACAAAGTCCTTTTTTTATATTATAGGCAAACGAACAGGTGGGTCACCTAATTTAAGTGATCACTGCCGTCCATAGACACTAGCAACAGCAGGGGAGTCGCAAATGCGTTGCCAGTCGGAATCTTCCGCCGTATCTGTCTGTCTGTTCGCAATAAACTCAAAAAGTACTGAGCGGATTTTCATGCTGTTTTCATTAATAGATAGAGTGATTCACGAGGAAAGTTTAGGTATATAATTTGTGAAGATTTTTTGTAAATTCGTTGAAATATAGCGATAATTGTTGGACGTGTCGGAAAAAGTCAACCCACCTTTTAGCTTTCGTCAAAATCGCTGCCTTAATCCCTTTGAGATTTAACAAAACAGCTAAGATAATATATGACACATCGTGACACATGACAGTCACGGGAATCAGTAGTATTATAGTGTATCTATCCATGAAGTCGTTTGATTTACATAGCTTGCGAAGGTTATCTTGCATATTGTACTTAAAACATAAGATATGTTTTAAAAACTCGATAAAGAACGATTGTAAAACTTCAATAAACATCAATTTAGTACAATGAGCGCCCTCATGCTCTTTATTTAATTTTATGAGTGTATCATATAGTGTGACGCAAAAGGTTGAGAAACTATGAACTTAGTAATGACGGCCCACATTAGCAAAAGCGTTATTTTTTCGCAAAACAATGTGGGTGCTATACTCATTTGCCTACGCGTTGAAATTAAAACATAATAAATACGAAATTTCCTAATTCACGGTTCAAAACAACTCGAATGAGAAATGATTTTATACCCAATTTGTACATTAGTGTTGTAAGTTTGGTATAAAAGAGTTATACCAAATTTAAAATCTTAACTAACATTATTAATGCAAATGTGTTTTTGAAGTAATATTTCTTTACGCACGCTTTACTTGGAGAGTAAGCTGGTGAATGCATGATGAGAGCGTTACGAAAAGAGTGATCGGGCGAGGCGAACAGAACTTGAGGGAGATATAAGTGACGACGGAAAAGAGAGAACTAGGTTTCGTATTATCAATGAAAACGCATAATAAATTTAAATATTTGTAGTAAATTATTACATGTATATTGTATATGCATGTATATACTAAGTGACTGTTTAAAGCCTAACACCCTTCAATCCTTTTACAGTTCATGGTCACATTCACATATAAAATAATAATATCAAAACAAATATTAATGAACAACAAAGAGAAGCTTAGTTAAAGTTTGTTTTAAAACTTTTTAAAGTATGGCAACGATACTTTTAAACGAAAAAAATCACACCTAGGTTCTATGAATAATTTTAAACTGGAGTTTTTAAGGTCACTCATTACGTAACTGCTTATCATGGAAATGCCCCACGGCCAAACAAAGGGCAGCGGGGCGTGTGTTGAGGTGAGGACGCAGGAACGTCATAGAATCGTGATTGATGATCAATGGCGCCGAGTAAACACTCAGCGTCACCAACCCAGACGTGACGGTACACTTTGTTTACTATTCGAGCGCCTAAAAAGTTGATCCACCCACTTTTAACTACTTCTAAGTGTAGTCAAAGACCGGGAAATTTTAATAGACAAAAAAAAACTTTTAAGTAATAATGATGTGTTATTCCCTTTCTACTTTTAAAAAAGCATGTTTTGTGGCTAAATTCAAATTGTCAATGCGTAATGGTGCAATATTAAAAATGACATCATTGGTTCTGTTAAGCGGCACGCACACTGAGAGAAACAAATGCATTACCTATGTTTATATATGATTCGTCAAATAACATTTAAGTGTAGCTTTTGAACCGATTCTAGTTTTAATGACATGAGAATCAATTTTATTTGATGCTGATATGTCACCATGAATCAAAAAAGACAAAAAAAAAATAGATAAACTTCGTCACCAAAAATTTCAACAGGAGTAGGTATTTCATGTATCAAGATTTTATGAAAGAGAAAGTTTGTGAGGATGTATGGATGTTTCTTACTCTTTTACGCAAAGACTACTAAGCAAAGTTTAATGAAACTTTATAGTAATATTGCTTATACTTCTGAACAACACATAGGCTATAATTTATGAGATTTGTTCAAATTAAGCAGAATATTCTAAGTCTAAAATAAGTACCAAGTAACTTGGAAATACCCAGTAATTTGAGAACTATCTTGTCCTATGCTGCTTTCGCCATGACGAATAACTTATGATTATAATTTATGACACAGACGGAGTCACGGGTGACCACTAGTATATTAATATGTAGTTTGACTAGACAACATAGAAAAATGCACGCCTAGATGCTTTTTCCTGGAGAAAGTATATCGTGCCATATTAATATAAATCGCCACTACATGGCGCTATAACTCGTCAACTTCTATACTGTGAGTAAATTATTTATTATAAAAATTGTTTGTCTGTAAAGTTGGTTTACGGATGATATTTTTTTTTATTGTAGCACGGCAATGTGACTGCACTATGCCTGATGGTAAGCACAGTACAATTCAAAAATAATAGCGACCACCGATTGACACACTGTCCATCGCCGGTCGCCACTATCATGCCGGCCTGTAATAAGCTGGATATGCACAGGCTGATCCCGAAATGCGACCCGTAGAAGCGAATCACTATTACGGGCTTTTTCGCCATATACATAGTGGTTGCGACCCAGTCGGGCTGTAAAACCCTACCACCCCGCTTGCGCCATTGCCTCGTTCGTTATTCAGCAGGGTACACCACGTGCAGGTGAGGTTGGCTTGGGCGCTCAAGTCTTATGATGTTATTCGACACCCCTTTCACCCCATAATTTTACGTGATAACGTCATAAGAAAACATTGATGAAAAATTGCATACTTTTATGATTGAATTATTCTATACATAGATAGGGTCGTGACAAGCCGAATGCTTAGGCTGATCGCGTCTCTCTATCGCTTGTTCCATACTCTTGCTTACACGCTCGGCTCAGGCGGAACGGGATAATGAGTCATGCTTTTGTACGTGCCACCGGCGTTAATCTATTTATAAGACGTTATCAAATCAAAAGTTATTAAAAAAGAACGAGCTTCAGGCCTAGCTAGTTTTACTTACAAATGTTAATAGTCTTCAGCGAAAAATAAGATAAAACACGTCATATGCTGTTGCAAATGGGTAAGGGTAAGGCAAATTACAATATATACCAAAACCATACTGCAATTGAACCATATCGCTAGTTGGACTAAAATCTTTAGGATATCGATAGTCAGAACACCACATGCATTATTACCGGATGGGTTCTTACCCGCGAATTTGATTGCGTACAATCTGTCAATTTGTCGTTCAATATAGAAGTGTGTGAGTAGGGCGTGCGCTGTTATGGACGCTGCTTCAGTTTTTTTAAAAGGAACTGTTTTGTTTCCGATTTAAAAATAGCCTAAGATACTCTTTATACCATCAGCTACCTGCCATTGATCCAAACATTTCTTAGATTAACAGCAACAAACAAATATACAGACAAAAATTAATTTAGTTACTTTCGTCATTATGGCCTGCACGACAGCGTCGACCGACGATGGATGATCTGTCTCTCGGTGGTCGCCACTGTTTTTGGATTGTACTGTGCTTACCATCAGGCATAGTGCAGTCACTTTGTCGTGTTCAATAAAAAAAAAAAATATTTTTTTTAGTTATAGTACTTATACTTTCATATCAATTTAGTAAGAAGCTGTTTTTTTTTAAACTACAAGCACTACAATTTTTTTTCTGTGTATTTTTGTGAAATATTGAAGTAACAGTACACGTCGGCCCTTATATTAACAAGGCATCACACACAGGTGATTACAACGCGACCTCGCGCCGAGGACGAACGCCTGCACGTTTCAACGCATATTTAAACAGATGATTTAAAGACATATATTTAATATATTAAGGTTCATTTTTCATAATACAATACCGGAATTAGTTTGTATATGCAAAGAATACATTAGTTTTGTTTTCACATACCACTTTATCGCTTTGAAATAAAGCTTATTTTTATTTGTCAATATTTAAATTAATTTTATTTTTTATCCCATGTTAAGAATTATTAAGAAGATTAATTCTATTTACATAATTCGAAGATTCCATATTTGTGTTTTTCAAATGAAGTCTAATAAATTAAATACTAAATCGAGACAGTTAAATGACTTTGCAACTGTAAAGTGATTGGTATCTAAAAATGCACAGCTAGGATGTACCGTTTTATCATTTGTTACATTCGATAGCAATCCTTTCACTATTTTTTTTAGTGTAGTAGAAAAATAAGCAATAGTTTGATAGAATCTCCACAGATTATTATTATCCACGCGACACTGGCAAAATTATATACGAACTCATGTTTTTATTTTTTTATTCTTTACTAGCTGTGCCCGCGACTGCATCCGCGTTGAAGCTAACGTAAAAATAGTTTTTGGCGGGATTTCAGTCTGTCATGTTGTGGATTTTATATTTTATTCATAATCTTGTGTTACTTGCTCTATGTTATGTAAAGTTGGTGGTGTTTTATGTAATATAGTTAGTTTATTGTGCATAAATGAAGTGAATGAGAAATAATACCACGGACCGTGAATTCTGCGATGCCACAAAAACTCCCAGAAAGTTGTAACAAGAGAACCACCATCTTGTTATAACGTTGAAATAACCGCACGACACTTCATTTAAAAATCTCCTGACTTATCCTGATACCCTGACAACACATGGACATATCACAACATTTTTTTAATGATTATTCAAAGATTACATAGATAAAAAATGTTTGAAATATTATATAGAAGATTTGGCGCTTAAGCCTTTACATTAACTTGGACTTAGAAGAAAACAGACTAAAAAGAATACATAAGAACTATGCGTATTGACAACTTATAATTCGCAAAAGAAACGACTTGAAAATTAATATAAAAAGATGGTTAAACATTTACGAAATATTATCTAGAAGATTCGGTGCGTATGGCTTTGTATTAACTTGAACATAAAATAAAACTCACTACAGAATATACAAGAACAACATATATTGACAACTTCAGAATTGGCAGTATGGATTAATTCCTTCGCCTGTCCTATTGGACGAATATTATTACTACTACTACTAATACTAATGTAAAAAAAAAACAATTACTAATAAAATCATCTGAATGTAGTTAAGTCCGTCACTACTTTTCTTTGGTACTTAAGTCGCGTCGTCATTAAATCTACAATAACTTTTGATAGAGTCAACCGATTTTACTGAATCCAAGACTAAATGTTACTTGAGGATACGCTTTAGGTTGTTTCTTATGATGTTTTATCTAGACGCACTACTTTAGCAGTGATACGTGTTCATACAAACAGACATACAGACAGACATTTGTAAAAATGATTGAAATGTATTATATTGCTTAATTTAAGAGACCGGCAAGATTGTTTTTTACATAAATGCAAAAACTACTGACGCGTACATTCTTATTATATACTAGTCCCACTTCTTGGTAAATGACAATTTGGTCTAAACTGGTAATCCTAGAACACCTGAAGACTGGTTCTCAAGTGGAACTTCTGGAAGATAGATAGATAGATGCTTGTTAAAGCCCTATAAATGTCAAGGTTATAAGGATTGCCGATAGAAGTCAAAACTCAAAACAAAAGAATAAGTGTGTTCTTTTTAAACTCTTAAATCAAATATAGTGTGAATTATTTAATTTGTTTTTATTTTAAAATTGAAATTATTAACATTAATCCAATTTACTACACATACATACAATTTTATACAGTTTATTCATGAATGTAACCGCAATACGTCACTAACATGTCGAGGTCACCGATGACGCGAACGCAGAAGTTTTCTCTCACCAAAATCCCTCAACGCGGCTAAAGAAGTTTCCGCTTCATAAACCTTTTTAATCATATAAAAAATCTCATATCACTAAGAATACTTAGAGAAATAAAAAACTAGCGAGAACAGACGAACTGTAAATGCCTATGAAGTAAAAAAAGTTTAAATAAAAATAACTCGAATCATAACAAGGAAGACCTTAATATGGACAATATCCATTAAAATCCAACCTCGTCAGATAATACGAAAATACGTACGTAATATTTTTATACGTATATGCTAAACATTATATAACGCTGTAACAATTGACACTTGGAGAGGTCGCAGCGCTTGTGAATCGACAAAGGTCAAGACGGATGACCAATTTAACTCGACCTCTACCGTTTTAAGGGACAAATTTCTTTTATACCGAACCAATAAAACAGCTACAGATCAGTTAAATATTTCTATATTTATGGTGTTTCTACACCATTTAGGATCTTTCCGATACACATGTTGTGTTTTTGAATCATGCAATTTTTAATTGCATAACTCACAAATGAATACATGTATGAATAGCTTAGAATAGTTTAGCTAAGTCAGATCGGGTTTTCCTCGGTAACAGTTCAAGCCGCATGTTATCTGAATAAAATCGGCTGAGTGCCTTAAGCGCTTGCCTTAGTAGTTCGGTGAAGCTGTAAAGGCCCTGCAAGGCCAATAGCATAGTCAGTTCGAAAAAAAAAAGATATTAAGATCAATTCACACTAAGCGAATTTTAAGCGAATTTAATTTTGCGTCATGACATGCCGGGAAGTATGACTGACCGTATTGCTAGTGGCGTAGTATAGTGGCCTGTCTTAATCTAATATTTATTTTGTATGTATTGTTTTTTACGAACTGACTACGCTATTGACCTAGCAAGGTCTTAACAGCTTCACCGGACTACTAAGGCGAGCGCTTAAGACACTCCGCCGATTTTATTTGGACAACTGGCTCAAGGGTGCACGGCACACTTCGGCTTGGGCTGTTCCCTGATACATGCAATTCGCGACCTATCTGGGCTAACCTAAGCTACATATTCAAAGTTCAAAGTTATTGAAAAATATATGTATACCAAGCATACATACCTCAACAACTCTTATATATTTTTCGTATCGGATGATTTCCTAAACTATTTGAGTTTGATAAGTAAAAAAAAATCCTTCCACGTTCATGTGTAAGCATGTATGCGTGCACGTGTGTGGAGGTGATATGTGTAATGTTGTTGCAGTGATGTAAGATTTTGTATGACTGTATCGCGCGAGTAGCGCCCCCAAGGGCTCCACACCTAGGCTTGAGCCGCTGCCAAGGGGGGCCTAATCTATTGTTTTGTATTGAAATTGTACCACCCATCATATGTTTAATGAATTAATAAACTGTATAAATATTTTTTCTGAGTGACCGTGATAATGAATTCAATTAACAAATTAGGGAATTGAAATAAATCACAACATAATTAATTTACATATTCTAAATCGAACACAGTTTAAATTCCATTACTGACTGTTCAACTTTTTTTTTCTAACCTTGATAACAACAGTTCAAAATTTCACGATGATTGGTGACTTAGTTAAGGTGTGAAAAATTTTTTACAAAAAAAATTAGACCGACTTCGATATCAAAACCCATACGGCACTGAAAAGCGAAAAATAAGTACATTATTAATTCAACCAAGTAAAATAAAATATGAATATTTGCGCTACCTAATAATATATTGGAAATCGGTGCCAACCATATTTCATATCATCTACATACAACGTTTAGGTCCACTCTCGCGTCTATTTGTATAGTGTAATATACTTTTTTATACCTACAACAAATTAGAAATTTAGGTTGGCACCGACTTTCAATATATTATTAGGTAGCGCAAATATTCATATTTTATTTTACTTGGTTGAATTAATAATGTGCTTATTTTTCGCTTTTCAGTGCCGTATGGGTTTTGATATCGAAGTCGGTTCATTTTTTTTTTGTAAAAATTTTTATTTTTCCATTTTTAGTGTCTATAAATATATTTATCTGGTTCTAATTAATTCTAAAATAAGTTCATAACTTGACAAACAAACATGATATTACACCGTACTAGATCCAACTGGTCAAATTAGGTTGATTGTGAACGAATTTCAGAACCTCATCTTTCCTAATGTCCGTTTCACGGAAATTGCCTCAACAGTCATAACCCCACATGTAAGTCCTCGTCAAATGAGTCTTATGTACCCAAACACAAGATAGCTGCTGTAAGCCGTTGAGGAGTTCATTCTTCCTTTTTTATGATCAACTCAGGATTGATTAAATGATATTCTTATCATTAAAACAGATTGTTCCAAGTTTTCATTAAAATTAGCTTATGGGGAAGGTCATTTATTCATATAAGCTTTATTCATCCCTTTATTTTCAACCCTTATGGTTGGATTTTTTTTAATTTCAAGAACACCATTTCCAGTTATCAAATTTCAAATAAAATTGTTGAAATCGGTTTCAAGTACACGAAAATACGTAGACACGAACTGGGTGAGAATCAAATAAACGATATTTATTTAGGGGTTAAATATTTTATTCAAATTTATATGGGACCACCTTGGAGTATAGCCGAATCAAACAAAAAAAAAATCATTAAAATCGGTTCACAACTGACGGAGATATCGATTAACATACATAAAAAAAAAACATACAACCAAACATAGAACCTCCTCCTTTTTCGAAGTCGGTTAAAAAGTAAAAATAACACTCATTTTCCGATTTACACAATTAATTAGGGTGATCTGTATCGAGAATTGTACAAGCAATGTCGAAGTCCTATGAAACTTTGAAGATAGAAACGATAGAGAATCTGAATAAAAAACAAACAATTATTGTCGATTAGTAGATCTAAGGATCTTGAAATATCCAGAAAAGAGGATAAATAAAGGAATTAATTCCAATATTTTATCTGATAACGTTAAATCTGAACTGACCTATCTTACTCTTTATGGTTCTCTGTTTTTTTAAACTCTTAGTATTAAATGGTCGAAGGAAAATCTAAAAAAAATGGAAAAATATACTTTGATTTCAAAATTTATTTGTAGACAATGCTATCCATTGAATTTCTTCTCCACTACGCATGTGCAAAACACCATTTGCCTCGCATCTCAACGGCAAGAAAATGCACAATATTTACATAGATCATAATTTCTTATAACTTTAGTAACTTTATCTATAAATTCTTTACTAATATTATAAAGAGGTAAAGTTTGTGAGTTTGTGACGTTGTATCTTTGGATTTACTAAACCGTTTTTTCGAAAATTCTTTTCCCAAGCTACGTTATTTATGACTGTCATAGGCTATATATTAATCCGAAAAATGAAAAGACTTTTATGTGGTATTCGAATTTGCAAAGTAAAGTTCGATTCTTTTCCCAATAGCAAGCTACGTTATTTATGACTGTCATAGGCTATATATTAATCCGAAAAATGAAAAGACTTTTATGTGGTACACGGGGAAAAAGGATTCGTTCACCCAAGATAATATAATTTCATATATGCACCATGAAATATTTTCTCATTGTAAGATAAAAAATATCTTACGAATTTGAAATAATATTAACTTGAAGTAAGCAAATACCCTCTATTCCAAAAAGCATATACTGTATCGTTTTAAGATATTATCTAATAGAACCAAGTATTATTTTTTTCTTAAATTAAAACATTTCGTATTCTTGGACTTTGGCTTTTGTCTTATACTAGCGCGAAGAAATTCTGTGTTTTAACTCAAGAAAATGTAATTCTTAGTCCGATTATTTCTACTTTCGGTTTAAAGACAGAGTGCTTCAACTGATACAAAACGGTATTCGATCAAGGATCGCTGGTGTACGACCAAGGTTAATTCCATTAATCGAAAATGTAGTACTATTGGTTTAAGAGAAAGTAACTTTAGAGGAAGACAAACACCTTTTTAGGCGACATGGTAGAAATTTCATGTAAGATTTTTGTTTTTAAAATCAAGAGTTTCTTTTTACGTATGAGTAAGTATTAGTTTGTGTTGATGTCATCGCTTACTTGCATTGAATAGTATAATGCATTGATGCAAACTATTTTTAATTTGTACAGAGACATCGATGATATTGATTTGAGACTGTATAATCTACGCAATAGGTATTTTTTCTTGTTATAATCTAATATTATCTTTTGAGGAAAGAATATTATTTTAAATTAAGAAAACATATTATCAATCCAAATAATACAAATGTATTGAAGCAAGCTGATAATAAATTGACTCAAATACATTCACCGGTGGCACATTCAGGTATATACCCTGGAAAATATTACCAGGGTATTTAAGCTTTGCTATAATAACTGAAAAATAAAACCTACTTGGAAGTTTGTATTAGTTAATGCAAACAACCTTAGTAGGTTCTATATTTCAATCATTGTAGCAAAGATTTTAAATACACTGATAAGATATTCCAAGATATATCTGAATGTGCCATTGGTAAAAATATTTGAATCAAAGTTTATATACAAGAAAAATAAATTTAAATTACACATCACAAACTAAGCTATACAAGATAATTTACATACAAAAATAAAGTTAGTTGACATTACACATATTATCAGTTTGCTTATACATACATTGCACCTTTTAGTTTACTGTCAGCTGCAGAAGTAGGTATTATGTAAACTGCTTTTCACAGCGCTTCAGGGCGGACTATGTCCTAGATAAATATAATCAGAAGTGACGCTTCTTAATCACAATGAATTAAACCAATACAGTGAAATAAACTATATATTTTTAATATTCCATTTATTTTTTCTTAAAGACAAACACCAAATTAACAATTCACAGACATCGGTACTCTTCGTCAGAAGTATGATAATACAGTGATTAACCTTTTTTTTAACATAAGTCTCTATAGTCAGTACAATGATCTTCCTATAGCAACAAACATCTGATAACAAAAATTAAATCAATAAATATTACACTTTTCTTGTTTACCTTTTACAGATCAAAAATTGAATTACAAGCTATTAGATACATTTGCTTTATTAACCTATAAAGTATGTTTTACAAGTTTATATTCCATAGGTATTGATTAATCAGTCAAATGTAATTCACTCCCTGAAATATAATTCATATTTCTTTGTGTTAACTAAAACATTACATTACATTTTAGGTATAGTATAGTAACTAAAACAATCATTTAAACATTTAATCTGAAACAATGAAAATGATCATTATAAGATTGTTACTCTGTTTTACATATAGAAATAGAAATTTGACTTGGTATCCTTTGGTAACAGAACTTGATCAATTTTATACAAGAACTCACATACATGAAAGTCCTAGACAAAATATTTAATCATTTTTTCTTCTATATGCTGTACATTTACAATTAATTATATTTATTTGAACAAAGTATATAGAGAATTTGTATACATAGCTGCTTTTTTACAAAACTTAAAGATTTTACAGTAATTATCACTTATATTTTAAAATAATATTGTTAAATTTAGTCCGTATTGCAATTTTGAAACAAAATAATTGTATAAATCGATGTATGTGTGCACTAGTTGTGTTAGAACTATAACAAATTACACTAATGCATATAAAAAATGAAGTTTTTAAAAATAGTGACTTAATGTTTAATATTATAACTGTAGATATTATATACGTTAAAACAAGTGACATTATAATTTGCACAGAGGAACTACTTTATGAGATCTATATATATTCTAAATGGAATAAGTGGCTTCCATTTCTCTGGATAAACTTCGTTATTTTGTTAAATTAATTGAAATTATTTACCTTTTTTGATTAAATTAAACGAGTAAATTGAGTGGATATATATCCTAATTAATACAGTTGTGATTAGTGATTTACACATAATTAAATACTAAATTTGAGTACAGAGCACATTTTAATAAACTCATTTATCAATTGTGTTACCTGTGGAGTATTTCATATTTTCCAAGGAGAAAAAATCTTCAACATTTTTATACTTTTTGGTGTGTGATATTTCTCCTGATTTTTCCATTATGCTGTCACACCTAAATACAGTGCAGTTTCACTTACAGCCAATTTATGTTAGTTTTGTTTAAATCTGAAATGAAACATTCTTGTACCTACAACAATCAAGTAATCACAACAAGCTTAATATAATACATATTATTGTAGACAGTTATTTAAAATTTGCTTATTTGTTCTGGAGCAACATTGGGACAGACAAACAAACAAACCATGCATTGCTTTAAAATATTCTGTAGTTATCAGAATATTTTAAAGCATAGCTATGAAATTTATTAAGCATCATGTATTTAAAGGCAGTGAAAAGTCATTACCTGGCTATGTATATTCCTATATATACTAGATTAATTGTATTACTAATATAATTTCTATGTTGTTTTTTGTATTCTTGAAAATTATAAGATTACATATGAAACATTAATATTCTGAATTTTCCAACCCAATAAGATATGTCTTATTTTTTTTTACTATTTGACTGGTCATTTGTATATGGTCTTCTTTTGTGCTCAAGGACCTGAAAAATAATATCTGATCTTATCATTTATGACAAATTGTGAGCTTTCACAGAATTGCAATTATTTTTTCTTGACCAAACTCATTTTATTCACAGATTTGTATGCTATAAGATTCTCCTTGCTATAATTTTGTAATAATCATAAGTAAGACACCTAGAAAGAAAAAAAATGTATAGTTATTTTTAATACATCCCATAATATTAATCATGCGGATTAATTTTAAATAATATAATCTGTGATGACTAGTATGGGGTACATTTAACATAACTCTAAGACAAATACAGAGAATATTTTGTACATACTTATATAAAGATTATTACTTACTTGTTGAAAATGTATGTGAATAATTGTTAAATAGTAATAATATCAGTAAGTTTTTTTTTCTTTTGCTGCTAAAGCAATTGTTTTGATAGTGGTATGAGATTAAACTTATATATCTTTTCTTCAGGTGAGGTCTCTCCCATGTTTTTGAATCAAAATCTGGAAATATTTTCTGTCTCCAGGAAATAAATCAGTAAAAGAGGTAGATATCCCACAGCTTCATCTTCTACATCAAGCTCTTGACCTTTAGCAAATGATATTAACTAGTTGCTGTTGTTATATATTCTGTTAGTACCTGAATTAACACATCGAGTACAATGATTAGACCAATACTCATATAATTATAACAATGTATACATATTTGCTTAGATACATAGTATTTTTACGTAATTGCCATACCATCGCTTCCAAGTAAGTTTAACAAACAAACAAAAATAGGCGAATGATGCTAAAGGCCTACTTTTATATAATCTTATACAACTTTTATCAGCCGGCTTACCAAATATCAATTTTATTTATTACGAACCAGCGTTTGCGCTGAATTTGATTTGACTTTTTTTTTTAAATATTGAAAACAATCTAAAGTTGTTTGTAGCGAAGGTTAACAAACATGTTCACGCACGTCTGTATGCAATATTAGAAACACAATGGCATCTTACGTAGATTAAAATTGTGTATTATAAGAAATACTACTTACTGCGAAAGGAAGTAATTCCATCTTCTGGCATACATCATGAGTCCATATGCAATATTTAATAATTTTCTTTAAAAACATCTTTCACAACACAGTGTTACACTTCCAAATACAAACAAAATATAACATACTGCAATTCAAAATTAGTGATGCTCAATATGATATTGACGTGTGTGTGAATGTCGATAACTCCGCAAAATTAATGTTCTTATAATATATTCAAGCAATATAAAATCCGTTTTTTTTTCTTTCGAAGTGCAATTAGGAATAGCACTTTAGTATAATATCGAAATGTTACTAAATAAACTCGAAATAAACTGAAAACGTGTCATTTGTACAATTAGTACAAAATTCAATTCCACCATCATTTATCATCATCAGAGAAGACGAACAGCAATACACGGTCTATATACGGTCCAAGTTCTTATTGTTTCTCTTATTATATTCTAGCATTCGTCATATTAGAAGGAATAGAAACATTCGCAGACAGATAAAATTTTTGAGATGTAATGTCTCACTATCTCACATACATCTACAATAAATTAGTTGTCGGTTTATTGGTGTATTCTGATCGAGGTGGTCTCGTTACTGTAAAAATTCTTCTAGAAGTTAACACAACAATATCCATTGCGTAGTGAACAATTAATAGTTTAATATGGAATAATTAAATCATAAGGTAAAATTGTGTAGTGAGAGGTTATTGCCCGAAGCCATCCTGAGCTCATTTTTTTTATTTGTTATTTTTTACGTAGCCCAGATTCCTCTAACGACAATCGATATCGACGTATTACGATGTACAACACTAGATTACGCTTTCTTCGAGAAATTAATTCATTCAAGTCGACTGAATGATTATTTTCAGTCAAAAATTCAAAATTGCTTGATCCAGAATTCCAAAATTTCGGCGGTAAATAATGAGTTTAAGCTCAAAATAATATTATTTTGAACTATAATTAAAATAACCACAAAATAGAACCAAGAAAATAAAATCTTAAGTAGAAGTTACTGATTTTTGTAGCAAGTTTTTTAAAAATCTTCAATCTGAAAATTTTGATGTATTGAGTCGATGAAATATTTTTTTATGACGATTAAATTCAGTGTATTGACGCAATTTATTAAAGTTTCTTTGACCGAAAACGTGCATTATATCAAAATGAATAAAATTTGTTCGACAGAAGAAAAGTTAAAAGTATTTAGTGAAGAAAATGATTATTTAGTTTCAAAAACTTAGATATTGTTTTAAACTTGCATTGCTTTCTTTGTAAAGAATAAATTCAAAATAATAAAATTGCTTGGATGAATAGAAATAGCTTTGGTTGAATTAAATCACGAAACTCTTTTTTTTCCGTGTATTCGAATTTGCAAAGTAAAGTTCGATTCTTTTCCCAATAGCAAGCTACGTTATTTATGACTGTCATAGGCTATATATTAACCCGAAAA
>JACEII010000073.1:2665846-2695939 GCA_014332785.1 Antheraea mylitta | reverse complement strand
GACTGTCATAGGCTATATATTAACCCGAAAAATGAAAAGACTTTTATGTGGTATTCGAATTTACAAAGTAAAGTTCGGAGTAAAAACGGTCAAACGAAAACGTTTCTTCCAAACGCTGCCTTAACGATGAGAGATATATGATTGAGTTCTAGAGAAAAGTTATAGAGCTTGATAATGCCTACAATAAATTCACTGAAAGCATATGTCTAATCTAAGCAATTTCGTTCGCGTGGAATAAATACTTTGGGCTAACGCTAACACCCAGCGGAAGCTCTCAAGAGGAAAAAACATCCCCGATTATTAAACATTCTTCATTGGTTCTCTGCTCTTATTGGTCTTAGCGTGATGATATATAGCCTATAACCATTCTCGATAAATGAGCTATATAACATTGGAAGAATTTTTCAAATCGGACCAGTAGTTTCTGAGATTACCCCCTACGACGTCACAAACTCACAAACCTTACCTCTTTATAATATTAGTATAGATTCCTAGACACTTTCAACAGGTTTTTTCACAAAATATTAATAATACATGTTAAATTTACATTTTTTTTATTATAGCACGGCAAAGTGACTGCACTATGCCTGATGGTAAGCACAGTACAATCCAAAAATAATAGCGACCACCGATTGACACACTATTCATCACCGGTCGTCACTATCATGCCGGCCTGCAAAAAGCTGGATATGCACAGGCTGATCCCGAAACGCGACCCGTAGAAGCGAATCACTATTACGGGTTTTTCGCCATATATATACATGGTGGTTGCGACCCAGTCAGGCTGTAAAACCCCACCACCCCGCTTTCGCCATTGCCTCGTTCGTTATTTAGTATAGTATAGTATAGATAAAAATCCTAGTTCAATAAAACTCCAATAACTTTATACAGAATGAAGGTATCGTGATATTTTTTTAAGTGACTAAAGATACCTTTCCCCTAGTGCTTCGGCGAGTTCAGACACCTGTATCAAGAGCTAGTCACAAACTTTACCTCTTTATAATATTAGTATAGATAACTGAGGACAACGATTGAATCATGAATAGAATATTTAGCAATATTTATAACAGAACAACCTACAAGTATATTACGTGAAAATCATTCAAAAACCGCCCACAAGGAAGGGGCACTCAAGGTTCATGAACCAGCTTATGAAGAGCTCTCTTGCGATTATAAAATTCGTAAACATATTACTCATAACATTCATATTGCAATATTGTATATTAAACTAGCCATATGTCCCGGCTTCACATGAGTGTAATACGACTAAGAGTCTAAAGTTTAGACCAGAGGTTTCCAGACTCTTTGAGGTGAAACGTCTGTAGGCGCGGGTAAATCTGATTGTTGGCATGGCGACGCGAGTTTATGGGACGTACGGAATCTTTCTTGCCGCACTGAACTTGCATACCTATAGTGTAATTTGAAATTCGTTGGATTCGAACAATTTCGATGTTTCACATATGGTAAGCGTCCCCTAATGGCTCAATTTTTTTTTCATAGACCACTTTCTACCATACGTCTTTTACCATATTTCCAAACTAGACAATCGAAGATTAGATCCAAACTATTGGAATTTGCGTTGCGGCTGAGTTCTAGCCACGAATTAGTCGTTGTGAAAAATAGTAAGATAAAAAACCTTGAAATTGTTTTGTATAAGTTATATGCATAAAAAAACAGATTACGGCAGGAATCAGCTGTGGCATAATGAAAAGATAAACCATTCCAAATTTGTTCCGTAGAATAACTACTGTTTATTTTTTTATTACATAAATATTCACTTTTATTAAATACAAAATACAAAAATTCAAAAGGGCGCTATGTCTTTGGCGCGTACCGCGTAACACTAGTATAACGAGTGGCCGACAAAACAATTTGAATCTTATGGTTATACAGATAGGGTTGCAAATATTTTTGAGTATATCGTTAATAATGCAAAGTTCGTGTTTTGCGTCGCCACAACAACAGTCAGGTTTACCCTTCGCCTATAGTTGTTTCACATTAAAAAAAAGTGAGAATGAACTTGTTAATTAATTAATTACTATGCTGTGACTGGATGTCAAAAAAGGAAATCGTTTCTACAAGTCTCGACACGTTGTATTGAATATGGAATATGCAAGTTTTTACAACAGTCGCTGAGCTTCTTAAAATATTAACTGCCTACATAGATAGTTGAAGTCAAATCAATATTTAAGTTGTTCACTATCAAAAGCAGATTAATTTTAGTGGAGCCCACTTACGAATTGTTAACATTATTTTTTTATCATGCCAACGTAGACTCCTGTCGAGTTTTCCATAGAGCCTTTGGGGGCCCACCTGGGCCATTCTGAGAAATAAGGATCTAAATGATTTAGATTCACGTTCATGAAAGCCATAGAAGCTACGTAAGATTCTTCATAGAAATATTTTTCTTTGTTGCATGAAGTTTTAAATATGTTTTAAAGACTGGGTCGCAATCACCATGCATATAGCGAAAAAGCCCGTCATAGTGACTCGCTTCTGCGCGTCGCGTTTCGGGATCAGCCTGTGCATATCCAGTACCGGGCGACTTTCGTCATTATGGCCGACATGACAGCGGTGACCGGCGATGGATAATCTGTCTATCGGTGGTTGCCGATGTTTTTGGATTGTACTATGCTTAACATCAGGCTTAGTGCAGTCACTTTGTCGTGCTTCTATAAAAAAAAAACTAAATATAAAAAATATATATATGGATTATCCTTAAGAGATGGTGGACATATACCATCTAAGACTTTTCTGTTGACATTTTTCAGATGAACAATCTTGCAGTTCCTTATTCTTAACCCATTTCAGATAGGAGGAGATAACGAATTCTGTTTTCATTTTGCCCTTTTTTGATCGTGTTTAGCGATTTTCTGTAGGGAAAAAACTTAAGGGTTCATGTATATCCGTCCACTTTCCTACTCAAAACTTGACTTGTTATATAACTTTCATCTCTTATGATATGCCAGAACCATTCTTATATATTGCTCCTCAACTTCTCTCTCACTGGTGCTGTTTTCAAACTTCCTTTGATGTATTCATTGCTAATATTATCCATTCTAGTTACACCACAAATCCACTTTAATATTCGCATCTCTGCCACACGTAATCTTTTCAATACATATTATACTACGGTTAAAGAAAGCTCCGACACTTGTTTGTGATAGACTTTATATTTCACTTTTCTATCGTACATTAACGTGAGTCAAAATGTGTCTTAGTGAAGTATGCCTTCAAATTTTAACAATGTAGTCAAAACCACAATTACATCATACTACCTCAAGGTCAATAGGGAAATAAGAGCGAGCGTTTGTCGCATTATACAACCCATGACTACAAATGAGTATACGCAATCAATCTCTATAAAACTTTAACATCTTTAATCCAATTATAATAAAGTCCATTTTTGAATAGATTTTACTATTCGAACTTACTGAGTAAATTGGCGGAACAATGTACAACATTATATGTTGCACTTTTCAACTATCTGTGTTTCTTAATGCATTAGTATAAGGTTGAATTTTGTGTAAAAAATCGTTTGAAAAGCACAAAACAAAGTTTGTTATTTAGAAATGGTTTCACATAATCAACCGAACACTCATTGTCTCTTGGGAACATTATGAAATTAAAGCGAGATTCATTTTGTAATAGTAGACTATTATTTCAAAATTTAAATTTAACTTCATCCCTGATTAATATTTTATTCTTTCGCTTTATAAACAGTTTTTAAAGTTTTAAATAAGCTTTTTGATCGATTTAAAAAAGAAGGTAGGCAAAGAACTTATTGGTCGGTTCACCGATGACCTCGACATGCCCGTGACGTATTGGGCCTGCTTCAGAAGCCTTCAGACTGATGATGCGTGGTACAGTGACCTATGTACATGTAATATTCATATTTTGTATTGAACTTGTTTAACTTATAATATGTTTGATCAATTGATACACTGTACATAATATTGTACTGTATAAAATGTATACCAGGAGACTGTATTTTGGTGGGAATGGGAGGGGGGGAATGTTGACAGGGAGATGTGTTTCTCCGGCGCGCTCAATGACCAAACGAAACACAACAATGCAAGTACTATAACTTCACGTCGGTTTTCTGTGAAAGGGTGGTACTACCCCGGGTGAGCCGACCCTTTTATGCTAAAATAGCTTCAGCGTGGCTCCACCAAATACAAAATTTACCAATTTTTTTTTTATAAATATTTAAATTTATTATGAGTTTTCATTTGTAATACGAAACGTAAATCTTTCTCTATCTTCACCAACTTACATCACCCTCTCAACTTCCGTTCGCTTCGTCCGATCACACTTCTCGTAACACTCTCGTCACGCAGTCACCAGCTTACTTCCCAAGTCGAGCGTGCGTAATGAAGTTTTACTTCAAGAAGGCATGGGACGTCAGGAGTGTAATATTTTTTTTTTTTTCGAAATGAAAACGCTGTTGATCTGGAATGGTCTTTACAGCTTCACCGAACTATTGAAACGAGCGCTAAAGGCACTCTACCGATTTGGGATGTTTGGGTGACTAACTCAAGGTTGCACTGCACAACTGGGCTTGGGATGTCGCCTGTTTTGTGCAAAAATCGCGACCTATCTGAGCTAACCTAAGCTAAGCTATCTAGATATATGAGTTATTGAAACATGCATGTGTACCAAGCATGCGTGCCTCAACAATTCCTATATGTATTTTGTGTCGGAAAAGAAGGTGCTAGTGTTATAAATAGCATTTTCATAAATACAGTACCACAAGTCGACGATAAATATGCGTGAAGTCGGATGGAAATATCGCACGAATGCACTGATGTGCATCGATAATGACCTTAGATGTAACGGCTGACTGACAATTGCATACCGCCACGAACAGAATTAATTCAGACATGTAGTCATTCAATAAAAAAACTTCGACCGTAATTCATTACAGACTTTGTGAATAATTTAGGCCTTAATGTGGTCAAATGCGTTATACAAAAAATATATAAAAATGGTAGGAAGAGCCACGCCGAAGCTATAACTGGTTTCAGCACGAATAGGTCGGCTCAGCCGGGGTAGTACCACCCTCTCACAGAAATACCGACCCGTGAAGTAACAGTGCTTGCAATGTTGTGTTTCGTTCGGTCAGTGAGAGCGCCGCAGGCCCATCTCCCCTCCTCTCTCCCCCTTTTCCTTTCTTTTTCGTCCCCTCCCCTGACCCAAATACAGGCTAGCAACGCACCTGCGACTCACCGAGTGTTGCTAGTGTCTATAGACGGCGGTGATCACTTACCATCAGGTGAGCCACTTGTTTGTTGCCCCCTATAATATATATAAAGTTTCGTCATTTTTAATTCGGCTGCGAAACGATAAAATATTTTTATAGATGTAAGAAGAATTTAGAAAAGAAAAATGTAGTTGCATACATTTCTTACCTCACCCGAATAAATATATTTATTCAGTCTCGTATAAACTGACACATCTGGGCCAACAGGTGTTTTCGTTCATTCTAAATAAACAATAACCTTACATCATTAGACTATATGTATATGTATGTCTGACATAACGTTTCTCTAAGTATTAAGCTAATTATTCAAGGATCTGTCACAAAGTACATTCAAACTTATCGGGAAGGGGTATCGCTGACTGTGACAAGTTGTGACAACGGGGTCTGAGGTTCTCAAGAAATGTGATGTTTGCAGCTTATCAGGTTACTTCGTAACGCTTTTCTTTTGCATTTTTAAAATTTAATATCTGTTTTGTTACTATATAAAGTCCTGAAACGCATATTTGTAAATATAAAAATATTATTCCGTCTATAGGCTTTGCCATAAATAGAGAAAAAAATATATTTTCTATTGCAAAAAACCTTTATTACTTTTACAGTGTGTTAGTTTAATACATAAATATAAAACAATTTAAAATATAAGAA
The DNA here is from genome assembly GCA_014332785.1 of Antheraea mylitta. Lineage (NCBI taxonomy): Eukaryota > Metazoa > Arthropoda > Insecta > Lepidoptera > Saturniidae > Antheraea > Antheraea mylitta. Next base: position 2,690,031 of record JACEII010000073.1, on the reverse strand, counting down.
GCTTATTCGAAGTTGTTACCATTGGCTGCAAAACAGTCTTTAAAAGTTGAAGTCAGTTATCAATAGAAGCACGCACTCTTTCCATGGGAAAATTCTTCACTGCCTTTGATACGGATTGTTTTAGGGACTCCAAATTATCATGACGTTTAGAGCAAGCCGTACTCTCTAAAACTGACCATAGATTATAATCCAGCGGATTAAGATCAGGACAAGATGACGGCCAGTCTTCAACTCTGATGAAGTCCGAAACTTTCGTTTCCAACAAAGACTGCGTAGACCGAGCTTTATGACCCAGCGTCGAGTCTTTTGAGCCTTTTTCAATGAATAGCTTTAAATAGTTTAGCTAGGTCAGATCGGGTTCTTTCTTTAACAACCCAAGCCGAGGTGTGCCGTGCACCCTTGAGCATGTTACCTGAATAAAATCGGCTGAGTGCTATAAGCGCTCGCCTTAGTAGTCCGGTGAAGCTGTAAAGGCCTTGCAAGGCCAATAGCATAGTTCGAAAAAAAAATCTCGCGTGGTTATTAATAACGATATAGTATATGTAACTTGAAAACTTTCTGTGTGCAAATTTAAAAACTAAATAGTTAAGTGGACACTGTTTTGTATTTCCGCCCGGCGTTGATTGACCTCTGTCATGTCTCATTGCAACAAAAAACGTTTGATTTTTACGTGGCGTGTACCTGAAAATATTAAATCTGAAACTAGACATTTTTTTCCTCTTGAGAGCTTCCGCTGCGTGTTAGCGTTATCCCAGAGTAACTATTCGACGAGATGTTATTTCTATTTACTTATCTACTTTTCTCTGGTACTTAAATCGCGTCGTCATTAAAATTACAATATTTTTCGATAGAGTCGACCGATTTTAATGAAACAAAGACTAAATTATCCTCGAAAATATGCTTTATGATTTTATCATAAATGCAGAACTTTATCCGTGATCAGTATCCAAGCAGACAGACAGACAGACATACCTAAAAAACGATTGAAATGTATTATTTATGGTATGTAATTAAATGTATTTATGAATCTGCGGTACAAATTTTTCACATAATAAATTTAAAAAGCACAAACACTTGAGATTTATATTCTAACTATATGTATCAATAAATAGGTAGATTAGGTTTGTTTGCTATTTGAATTAAATAATACCACAGAAACACGCTAGGCCTTGAGAAACTAGCTCGTGATACAGGTGTCTGAACTCGCCGAAGCACTAGGGGAAACGTATCTTTAGTCACTTAAAAAAATATCACGATACCTTCATTCTGTATAAATTTATTAGAGTTTTATTGAACTAGGATTTTTATCTATACTATACTATACTATACTAAATAACGAACGAAGGCAATGGCGAAAGCGGGGTGGTGGGGTTTTACAGCCTGACTGGGTCGCAACCACCATGTATATGGCGAAAAAGCCCGTAATAGTGATTCGCTTCTACGGGTCGCATTTCGGGATCAGCCTGTGCATATCCAGGTTTTTGCTGGCCGGTATGATAGTCGCGACTGGCGATGGATATTGTGTCAATCGGTGGTCGCTATTGTTTTTGGATTGTACTGTGCTTACCGTCAGGCATAGAGCAGTCACTTTGCCGTGCTACAATATAAAAAAATGTTAATCTAACATGTATGTATTTTTTTAAATTTTTGTAAAAAAAACCTGTTGACAGTGTCTAGGAATCTATACTAATATTATAATGAGGTAAAGTTTGTGAGTTTGTGAGCTTGTGACGTTGTAGGGAGTAATCTCAGGAACTACTGGTCCGATTTGAAAAATTCTTACAATATTATATAGTTCATTTATCGAGGATGATTATAGGTTATGTAGGATTACGCTAAGACCTATAGGAACGGAGCACCAATGAAGAATGTTTCAAAATCGGGGTTTTTTTTCTTGAGAGCTTCCGCTGCGTGTTAGCGTCAGCCCAAAGTAATTATTCCACGCGAATGAAGTCGCGGGCAGAGTCTAGTTAGTATTAAAATATATTTCAATCATTTTTATAAATGTATGTACGTGCGTGAAAATTTGCAGGTGTTTTCTAGTCTAATATTGTAATATAATAGGTTTTGCTTCTGGTTTCATTCGCGTTAGTGTATACTTTTTTGTATCCCTGACGTTGTATTTGAAATTTAACAGATCGGTTTACTGTTTAAGGCAAGAAAGGCTAATAAACAAACAAACTTACATTCGCATTTACAATATTAGTTGGAACTAATTAAAATCAAGTCATTGTAAAGCATCCAGATCTGTTGTCGCGAAGTCGTCGATAAAACCTCTACAAAACTAGTCATAAATTTTAGTACTGTTTTAGTAAAGTTTAACTGTCTCGACCTTTTATGGTCAGTTTATCCTATTTTAAGATGTGATTGGAATTTAAAACTGTAGAGAGACAGCGCAGCACCCGCCGAAAACGGTCTGCATATGACGTAACCTACCGAGCCTTGTGCAATAGCTCTGGTGTTTGTACATGTGATAACAAAATAATTAATTTATCTTTATATTTTTTTTAAATAACATTCCACCGCCACCTCGATCCAAAAAGTGGCAATGTCGTTTTAAACATTCATATCCGAAATAGTTATTGCAACTTCAAACCCATTAATCGAAATTTATTTATATCTATTCAAGCACGTGTATATGTTTTTAAACTATGTGTATATGTGTTATTATGTATGTATGTTTCTTTCTTTTTTCTATTTATAATATGTTTTTTGATTAATGTTTGGATGGCAGACAGTACAGTATTTAAATGAATAACAACAGAACCTACTGAGATCGTCAATGATATGGTATGTCTGTCCGTATTATTGTTTGTACCTTAAACATCGGTTTTTTAAATTTTTGTTACAACCCACTGAACGACTATATATCATATGGGATCCCATCATTGTAAAAGTGCTATACTGCAGCATATTTTGCTGAACGGCTTTGTTCTGGACATTTTTTTTATTCACATCTTTATTTATAATTTGTTTTACTGGTTCCAACAATAAACTATTTATTTTTTCTTGACGTGATGAAGCCGGGTGATATTTAGACTGCTCACACTTGCACCTGTCAGAAAACATGTATAGATAAGTTTTGCTAGATTTAATAGATTCCTGGGATTAAAATAAAAACATTTTTGTGGTCGTCTGTACCGTTCTCTTTGGACGCGAGCCAGAGCACCGTAATGGGTCTGTCCAACTCGTCGACTCATTATTTACCGACGGCGTTGGCTCTCGACTTGTTTGTACAAATACTTATTCCACATTACAGGTTGTGGCGTAAGACCGATCTCGTTGTTGGCTATAAGCGTATAACTTAATAAGCACAGATAACTTATTCAGCACTTCATTGGATTTTACTTTGAAACCCGTACAATTATTTTAGGTAATACTGTTAGGTTCTACAAGAAAGTACAAAAGTATATCATCGAATTACCGGCCTGGGAGATTAAGCGCCATGGCAAGTGGATTTTGATATCAAAAGGATATTATAGAGTGGATCAGTATGTGAACAATAGTGATGTCTGGAATTGACTCCTCTTTGTGCATCCACTAAAAACTATTATAACGTGTATTTTAAATATATAGTATATGTTAATAAGATAAACCCAATCAATTTTCTTGTCGGTTCTTCTCGTTGAGTGGATTGTTTGTCCGAACCGGTAATAGTTTTGATCTCCATAAGCGCCCTCATAGGGTCTAAATTGAATAGAGCATCTTTGATTTTGCTTTTTCTTTCCGGGTGAAATTGATCAGCCTGGTAACGCCATCTAGAATACCTCACAACAACTCCGAACATCCCACCCCTTTTCTAGTCTTGCACAATTGGTCGCCGCAACTTCTCGCAACGTCTATCGTGCTGACGTGACCTAAATATTTTTCGCTTCTTCGTTTTGCATCCCGCGCTCCTTACTCTATTGAAAAATTAGGAGATCCACATCCGCACGGTGGAGACGTTAGTTTTGTGTACCAGACTTTGTATTGATCCTAGTGAAGGTGAACACGCAGTGTGCTGCTGGAGGTGCTCTGGGCGGCTGTACGCGGATGTGGAGGAGAATAGGCTGCAGGAGAAAACAAGTCAGTGTACAACTTCCCGCTTCCATCCCGTCCCTATTTTTCCCTTGTCATTGTGAGGACGAATACTGGGAATATTGAGCAGTTGCGTCTCTACAGCTATTATCAAACCTCAATGGAATAAAAAATTAAACAAGTGTTTATCAATCAATTCAAGGAGGAAATGCAGAGTTATTACTCTGGTTGGTTATTACCAATCAATCAAAATGGTACTTGGTTATTACCAATCAAATACTTATGATGTATTTCCGCAAAAATGTTTTTTTTCCTCGAAACGACCACGCTATTGACCTAGCCAGGTCTTAACAGCTTCACCGGACTACTTACGCAAAACTGTTAAAGTGACACTATGTTGGCTTAATGGTTAGCGTGTTCAGACACTGTGTCTAACTACGTAGTTTCAAATCTTTACAAATAAGCTCTTATGTCGGCGTCGTATATTGCCCCAATTGTTTTGTTATACCTCAAAGGGATTAGGCAGCGTTTTCACTCACATGCGGTTTTCGAAACTTTCACCATTTGTCGATATAATTCAATCAATTTACAAAAAATCTTGACAAGTGATATATCTAAACCTTCCTTGTGTATTTTTTAAGTTCATCGCGAACAAACAGATAAACGCAGCGGATAATTTTGTTTTGTAATATGTAGAGATAAAAAATGTATTGAATGAAATTAAATAGGTATATGAATAAAACTCTTATTTAATTTTATTCTACAACTCATAATCAGGCCACAACTTTGTTTTGTTTTGTAAAACGATTGAAATTATGTATAAATATTCATTTGTCACGGTTCTAGAACGCATCTTCGCTTAGTTTAATTGCTCGACGTTTCGGCCCGATTACACAAGCCGTAGTCACGATCCGGTTTATGCCTAAATCCGTGGCAAATAGTTATTTGTAATGTGTTTAAAACGCAAGAGCTTATATATATATATTATATTACACATACCTTGATACCTTTAAACGAGCAGTTCTTGTATATTTTTATATTTGTATATATTTAGGATCTCTTAAACGGCGTTATCTATTTCCGTGAAACTTAGTATGTAGGTAGTTTCGGAGACGATAAATCGATCTAGCTAAATTTTATTCATAGAAAACTTTTTTAACTGAATTTTCAGGCATGCAAAAATAGTTATTAATTTAAAAAAAAATCGTGTTAGTCATAACGATTACTGACAGTAGTGAAAACTCAAAACAACGTAATTTAAACTGTGTTCTCTTTTGATTTATTGTATTAATTAGTAGGTGGTAGAGCCACGCTGAACCTATAACTGGTTTCAGCATGAATGGCTTGGATCGCCGGGAGTAGTACCGCCCGACCCCCAGAAACACCGACGTGAAGTAAAATTGCTTGCATTGTTGCTTTTCGTGAGAGCGCCGGGGGACCACCTTCCACTCCCTCTCCCCATATCCCATCTGTTTTCCCCTCTTTCCTCCCCACAAACACAGGCTGTCAACCCACTTACGACTCCCCTGGTGTTGTTAATGTCTATGGACGGCGGTGATTACTTGATATTAGGTGACCCGTCTGTTCGTATGCCTCCTTATGATTTAAAAAAATGACAGTGTGAAATGAGTTTCATAATCTGTAAATTGAACCTCTTTAGTCTCTCTTTCACATCCATTGGTATTCCGAATGATAATTATATACTTTTTTTATAGGTTATTAATCCATCAACAAACATATAATGGGCTGCACAATCTTAATACAAATTATCAATATTAGATGTACACAGACTCTTATACTATGCGTCGATTGACTGACGCAAGCCGCGTAAGCACAATACGGTCTGTCATGCTTACTATCATGTGACACCAAATTATATATTAATCTTCTGCCAAAAAAATACCGCTTAACGCCTAGGTTCGATCCCTCGGTAGGGAGCCCTTCAGTGCGTTGCTTTCGCGATACGGTGATACACAAATATACATCATCGCTACAACACTACACGATCACCCCTACACACGTGCACGCCTACACGCTTACACATTAAAGTAGACGGGTTTACTTTTTTTCCCTTATCGAACTGAAAAACTCCCAATTTTCCGATAATAAATATATGGAGGAGTTGTTGAGGCGTGTATGCTTGGTACACATATACGTTGTTTTAGGTTAGCTAAGATAGGTCGCGATTTTGCATGCAACAGGCAACAGCCAAGCCGAGGTGTGCCGTGCACCCTTGAGCTGGTTGTCAAAATAAAATCGGCTGAGTGCCTTAAGCGCTCGCGCCTTACTAGTCGGGTGAAACTGTTTAGGACATTGCTAGGTCAATAGCGTAGTCAATTCGAAAAAAAAACCGCTTAACGCGCCTTTTTTTTCGATATGTCTACGCTATTGACCCAGCAAGGTCTTAACAGCTTCACCGGACTACTAAGGCGAGCGCTTAAGGCACTCAGCCGATTTCATTATGGCAACCAGCTCAAGGGTGCACGTCACACCTCGGCTTGGCTGTTGCCTGTTGCATGCAAAATCGCGACCTATCTCAACTAACCTAGCTAACTATTCATATGTGTATGAGTTGTTGAAATGTATATGTGTACCAAGCATACACGCCTCAACAACTCCTCCATATATTTATTATCGGAAAATTGAGAGTTTTTCAGTTCGATAAGGGAAAAAAGTAAACCCTTCCACTTTCATGTGTAAGCGTGTGCACGTGTGTGGGGGTGATCGTGTAGTGTTGTAGCAGTGATGTATATTTGTTTAACGCACCTAAATATGTTTTCACTTCAATAACACTGAATCATATGTTCCTTTAATAATGAAGTTGTAGATTCATATTAATAGTTGATTCAGATTAATTCGATATTGATGACATCTGAATGTCATCTACATAAATCAATACAATTTAAATCTCCGTATTGTCCAAAAACAGCTTATTATTAAATAAATATGGCTGTATATATCCGGTATTTATAAGAAAAACCCAATTTTTTTTGTCTGTCTGTTTGGTTGTTGTTTGTGTCACATATTAGTATATCTTTTAAAGGTTTTGTGATATCTTTTGTACTATAAGTCAGCGACCGGAGATGCTAAGCTTTTGTTCTTATTAATTTTGAAACCCTAATTCAAACGAATGACGTACTGTTTATTAGTTTATATCAGTTTTTATCAAACATTTTCACGGCACGGCCCATTTAGTATGAAGATATATTTCAGGAGCCCCCTACCCGTTGCTTTCTTCTAATGTGTTTTATTTTGTGACAAATGTTCAATTCAACATACTTATTCAGTTTCATCATTTATTCCTATTTATAGAGTTCTCAAAACTTTGTCTTTTATTTTTTGTTAATTTGATACAAATAATTATGTCCTTTTATTAACAAATTTTTGTATAAATATTTTAAAACTTTATTGTTTTTTACTACAGTACTATAGAAAGCCCCAACCTTTTGCAACTCCCCTAAAAAGGCTTCGCTTCCTCCCTAAAGAAGTTTGGCGAACCCCCAGTGGTTGTGACCCACACATAGAAAAACACTGGTCTTAGAAAAAATTGGTGTTTGGATTAAACTCAAACAAATACTTAACAGATTTTATATATTCTTTCAGCTCTGGAAAAGCTGCATTATCAACGAATAATGTTAGCTATAGTTTATTTCCTAAAGAAACGTAAATGTAAACGAAGTCGGGATCAAGAGTTAGTAATGAATAACTAACTGTACAATTTAAACATCCTACAACTTAGTCTATTTTACAATCTATGAGTGCGCGAAATACGCATAATAACTTTTATTTTTTTCTGACACAGTTAAGTTATTACTTTTAAAGCGAGATAATTAGAAGTAATTTACAGAAAAGTAGGCCGCTCTGTCTCGTATATAATTATGGTGTTACGTAATACTACAGGTGTTTCGTATAACGACAATGAACGTTTATCGGAACATACATTCTATCTAGGACGAAGCATTGGACACGTTCCTACAATTAAATTCATACAATGTTCATTTTTTATATTTAACCTAATGTGTAGTACCTGGACGACCAAATCTAGCTCGGTTCTTAAAAAAAACATTTTTAAATTAATATAAACTTTTAGGTTTGCCTTATAAAAATAGCCTTTTTAACCAAAAAAAAAGATATCTCTTTTGCTGTCACTCGCAATTGAACTGGGATTACACGGATTTTCGAAGCAACCGATTTCCATCTGAGATATTTTCGTTCTGACAGCGGCGGCGAAATTTACCTTTATCTTCGAGCTATATTTATGCATTGCCTGAAAACTCAGTTAAAAAGTTTTCTATAAATGAAATGTAGCTACATCGATTTATCGTCCCCGAAACCACCTACATACTACGTTTCACGAAAATAGCTGTCGCCGTTTTCGAAATCCTGAATATATAATAATATAAGAATTTACAAGAATTACTTTCTTGTTTTTTTAACGTGGGGAAATCCCTTATGTATACCCACCCTCCCGGGGGAGAGAATGGGTTATGACCGACTCGCACGGACTAAAACCCCACGGTGTACCGATAGACCGTGATGTTGGGGCGGCAAGGGATCGTTCTCTGCTATTCCCCTTGAATAGCCGCCCCAACGGTCTACCCAGCGGAAGGTTGCCGCCGGGCTCCTACCTATAGAAAGGCAGCTGGGTACACACCAGCTGCCTCCCCTCGTCCGTCGGACCTGTGCAATGAAGGAATGAGCCCCCCGACTACATCCTCTCAGGTCCGGCTACGGTGGCAGGACGAGTTGGGCAAATCGCCGCCTCCTCCTGCCGGTCCTCCGTTGGCGAAGACGGCCACTGAAGGGGTTCGCCTCGCGGGCCCTCTCCGCCTCCTCCTTTTGCTAGATGACTTCCTAGCAAAAGGAGACCACTGCTCGCCACGCCTGCTCGCTGCCGAGCATGGACGAGACCACGCTCGGCAGCGACAAATTCTCTCCTACCACTGCCGCCAGTGTGCGGCGCTCCACCTCCCACGCAGCACACCCAGAGAGTGAGCTGCGCGGTATCCTCCTCAGCGCCGCATTCATGCCAGGCGGCGTTCGGCTCCCTGCGAGCGATCCGGTGTAGGTACCACCCGAAACAACTGTGTCCAGTCAGCACCTGCACCAGCCTGAACGATAGGGAGCCCCATCTCTTCCCAATCCATTCCCGCAGGACCGGGCGGACGGCGTCGACGGTGTACGTTCCAAAGCGCGCGTCCGCAAGGTCCTGCATCCACCTCCCTATAGCCCCCTCCCGCAACTCCTCCCTTTTAACTTCTATCTCCCTGAGAGCCGGAGGCTCCCCATGACGCTTCCTCGCCGCCGTGAATTTGTACACGGCGACGAGCACCCCAGCTTCCAGCTCCCAGGGAAGGGAGCCGGCGAGCGTAAAGGCCGCCGCCGATGACACCGTCCGGTATGCCCGGATTGGCCTCAGTGCCACCGTACGCTGCGTACTGCGCAGCGCGCGCACGTTGGTGGCACCGAGGGTATGAGCCCAGACCGGTGCCCCGTAGGCGGCCATCGCCCATGCGATGCCCATGAAGAGTCGACGGCACCCGGCACCCAGGCCCCCAATATTGGGGAGCAACCGGCCGAGTGCCGCCGCCGCCCTAGCAATTCGCGGCCCAGCGTCACAAAGTGGGACTCGAACCGTCAGTGCTCGTCCAGGGTGAGGCCCAAGTATCTCATGTGGGCACCCACCCTGATCCGGGCGCCTTCTACCATAATGTGGGCCCCAGGTGGTGGCCCCCGCCGAAGCCCATGAAAGAGTATGGCCTCGGTCTTCTCGAGGGCCACCCTGAGGCCCAACCTTCTTATGCGCCTGACCACGAGGGTTGTGGCCATCTGGCCAGGCGCTCTACCTCTTTCCAGTTCTCCCCCCGGGCTACGACTAGGGTGTCATCCGCGTAACAGATTAGGTGTGCTCCGTATGGAAGCACGCCGTGGAGCACCCAGTCGTAGCCCATGTTCCACAGGAGCGGCCCCAGGACCGACCCCTGTGGAACGCCCCGCCTTGTAGCCCGCCGGACAATCCGCCCGTTGCCGTCGCCGTAGGCGACCTCCCTGTCCTCCAGGTAAGCCTCCAACACCCGCCGCAGGTACGGAGGCACTCCGAAATATCAGAGCCTCGGAAACTGCTCGACCGCCAAACACCGGTCGAACAGCTCCCGAAGCGACCCCCCAAGATGGCCCAGCGCAAGGCCGAGCACCCGGCCCGGGACCCCATCAGGGCCGGGCACTCTCCGCCGGTTGAGGAGGCGTTCAATAGCTCTCCCCATCTCCCCCTCCGTGATTGGAGGGGGGGACTGTCCGACACCTCCTCCACTCCCGCCCGAGGTGGAGGCATGGGAGGAGCCGAGAGCGATGGAGGGTCGGGGAATAACTCACCCACGACCCTCGCTACCACCTCCGGTAGGAGGGACTCCGTCGCCGGAGGCGCCCAGGATCGCAACTTATTGCGTACGATCCGATACGGGCGCCCCAAGGATCCCCCTCCAGCGTCTGCAGCAGCTCCTCCCATGCCGCTTCTTTCGCCCGGCTGATGGCAGCATGCAGGATCTTCCTGCGCTCCCTGTAACTGCCATACAACTGGGCCTCCTCCTCGGGGTCCCGGTGCCGCCGCCGGCGGCTGCGCCCGAACCGTTTCAAAGTATTAGATACACAGTCGTTAATAAAAACATGTGAATGAGTTAAGTCTCTCTTGTTATTAAAACTAACAGTGATGCGAGCTTAATCAAACAAACAGACGGATAGATAAATGGAGAGAAATTATATTTTATTAATTATTCCTTTTCTACTCTCATTTGTTAAATGTCATCCCAATATTCACATCTTTTAGATACATCCATTTTCATACAATCGATCTATACCTTTTTTAACCGACTTCAAAAAAAGGAGGAGGTTCGCAATTCGTCTGTATTTTTTTTTATGATTGTTTCTTCAGAACTTTGGACTGGGTGAACCGATTTTGATGATTCTTTTTTTATTTGAAAGCTGGTGTTTCCCGTGTGGTCCCATTTTATTTGCATTAAGTATGTACAAGACAAATAGACGAATAACTCAATATCATGCCAACCGAATTCGATGATTCATTTTTTATTGTAAAAGATGTAGTGGATGTTGTGTTGTGATGTTTTTTATTGTAAGGGTAGTTTGTTGAGAGTTTGGTCCTTATTATGGGATCCGTGACAGAGTAACACAACTTTCAAGAAACAAGCCTACTCCTTTCTTAAGGGCCGACAACGCATCTGTGATTCCTCTCATTTTGCAGGTGTCCATGGATGGCGGTGATCACTTACCATCAGGTGACCCGCATGTTTTAGTAAAATACATTTATTTACACTAAAAATGGAAAAATAAAGTAAATTTTCAAAAGAAGAATTAACCGACTTCGATATTAATCAAAGGCATAAAAATAAGGCACTAAAAAGCGGAAAATATATAGTTTATCAAATTAACCAAATAAAATAAAATATATGAATATGTGTGCTACCTAGAGATGCATTGAAAGTCGAATATTTTCGAACCGACTACGCTATTGACTTAGCAAGGTTTAACAGCTTCAACGGACTACAAAGGCTAGCGCTTGCAGCACTCAGCCGATTTTATTTGGGCAACTAGCTCAAGAGTGCACGGCACACCTCGGCTTGGCTTGTAACCTGATATATGCTATTCGCGACCTATCTGAGCTAACCTAAGCTACATATTCATACATATATGAGTTATTCAAACATATATGTGTACCAAGCATATAACCTCGACAACTCTTATATGTATTTTGTTTCGGAAAATTTGTTTAAAGTATTTCAGTTCGATAAGGGAAAATATATATTTACCTTTCTCAGCCTCTCTCCATCTTGTTTCTCTCTTGTTCTCTTCTTCTCTATCACTGGTGCTATTTTCAAACCTTGTGTGACATACTCATTCTTAATATGATCTATTTTAGTTATTATTAATGTTGTTTTTTTTTTATTATTTTAGTTTTGACAATCAATCTTTCAGATTATTACTACCATTATCGCGTAGTCAATAATGTTACAAGCGTCGTACAATCATTTCAATATTAAACGTCGTGTCAATCAATATTTTAACAAGATGGTGGATCCCTTGTTAGAACCTTCCAGGGAGTTTTTGAGGCATCTCAGAATTTCATGCTTCGTGGTATTCTTTTCCATTTACTTCACTTATGCAGAATAAACTAACTATATTACGTAAAACATCACTAAATTTACAAAATATAGAATCCACAACATGACAGTTTAAAATCCCGCCAAAAACTCCATCCATGTTTGTTATTGTTATTAATTGTAAGTTTCATCAGTTTCTGACAGATGGCGCTTTAAATTAGTTTGTGTACGTAAAACTGTAGACACAACTGATATAAATATATCATAGATAGTGCTACGTTTTAAATTTTTTTTAACTCGAGTTAATCTTGTCATAATTTTAGTTCAGCTGAGCTACAGCAAACCATGGCGGGGTTAGTTAGTACTGAAATAAGTTTATAAAACCAATCAAATGTTATTACCACGATTGAGGTAAATAAAAAATCTAGCGGATGTTATTTCAAGATTTTTAATGGGATTCGCTCTTCCAATTCAACGGGGCCTTGGAGTTTTTGTCTTGTAAATTAAATTACATACATAAACACGCATGCAAAGCGGTCGCCCGGAAGGCACGCCAAGGTCTACCGAGCATGACATTAGAAACGAAGAAGCCACGATGTATACATTTTAAATTATTATCGGTCGTGGAAATCGTACCGAGAAAAACACCAGTAGTTATGTTTTTTAAGTTATACCTCGTTTTTTTACTAACTACGAATCTTTACAACTGAATTGGAGCTTTAGGTGAAGGAAAACACCGTGATGATACCATATCATGGTCGTAGATCTTCTTATAAGCCTATTTTTTTTATATCATAGGAGGAAAACGAACAGATGGGTCACCCGATGTTAAATGATCACCACCATCCATAGACACCAACAACACCAGAAGAGTCGTAAGTGCGTTGTCAGTCCGTGTTGGTAGGGAAGGAGTGGTGAGCCTAACGAAACACAACAATGCAAGCACTATTACTTTACGTCGGTTTTCTATGAGAGGGTAGTACTTCTCCGGGCGAGTCGACTCATTCATGCTGAAACCAGTAATAGCTTCAGCGTGGCTCTACCACCTACAAAATGTTTTAAATGTTCATATCAAAGTATAAAACGTTTACAAAGCACTTGAAGGTAAACAGTGTGTTGAGTTTAAAACTGAAAGTGATTGTAAAGTGTGTAGCCTTCAACGGTCACTTTAAATAGTTTATCTCAATTACTTCAATGCTTTCACTAACCTAGTAGTCCAGAATAAAATGTTGCAAAGGGCTTCGCTGTTATGCAATATACATCTATACTCTATACTAATATTATAAAGAGGTAAATTTTGTGAAATTGTAGGGGGTAATATCTTGATCTACTAAACCGATTTGTAATAGAATAAAAATAGATCTATCAGTCTACTACTAGCCTCTGTCCGCGACTTCGTTTGCGTGGAATAATTACTTTGGGCTGACGCTGACACAAAGCGGAAAAAGGCCCCGATTTTGGAACATTCTTCATTAAGTGTTGCGTAGCTTAGCGTAATGACATATAACCTTCATCGATAAATGAGCTATATAACACTGAAAGAATTTAAAATCGGACCAGTAATTCCTGAGATTACCCCCTACAACGTCATAAACTGATAAATTCACAAACTTAACTCAAAATGATTTCCCTTTTTTTTTTTTTTTAACTTGTGCAAATCCCTTGTGGATACCCACCACGCTGGGTACACACCAATTGTCTCCCCTTGTCCGTCAGACCTGTGCAATGAGGAGATGAGCTTCCCGACTACATACCTTCTGGACCGGCTACGGTAGCAGGAGGAGTTGAGCAAAGCGCTGCCTCCTCCTGACGGTCTTCCGTTGGCGAAGACGGCCACTGAGGGGGTCCGCCTCGCGGGCTCTCTCCGCCGCCTCCTTTTGCGAGATGACTTCCTTCCAAAGGGAGGCTACTACTCGCCACGCTTGTTTGCTGCCGAGCATGGATGAAACCACGCTCGGCAGCGACAAATCCTCCCCCACCACCACCACCAGAGTGCGGCGCTCCACCTCCCACGCAACACACTCAGAGAGAGTGTGCTGCGCGTTATCCTCCTCAGCGCCGTAGTCATGGCAGGTGGCGGTCGGCTCCCTGCGAGCGATCTGGTGCAGATACCACCCGAAAATACCATATCCGGTCAGCACCTGCACCAGCCTGAACGACAGGGAGCCCCACTCTCTCCCAAACCACTCCCGCAGGACCGGGCGGACGGTGTCAACGGTGTACGTTCCAAAGCGCGCGTCCGTCAGGTCCTGCATCCACCTCTCAATCGTCCCCTCCCGCAACTCTTTCCTCCTACTCTCTATCTCCCTGGAAGCCGGAGGCTCCCCACTACGTTTCTACGCCGCCGTAAATTCGTATACGGCGGCGAGAACTCCTGCCTCCAGATCCCAAGGAAGGGAGCCGGCGAGCGTGAAGGCCGCCGCCGAGAACACCGTCCGGTACGCCCGGATCACCCTCAGCGCCATCGTGCGCACGACTCCCATGTACAGTCGCAGGCATCCGGCCGCCGGCCCCCCAATATTGGGGAGCAACCGGCTGAGTACCGTCGCCGCCCTAGCAATTCGCGGCCCGAGCGCCACAAATTGGGCTCGAACCGCTAGCGCCCGTCCAAGGTGAGGCCCAAGTACTTCATTTGCGCCCTCCACCATAATGTGGGCCCCAGGTGGTTGCCCCTGCCGTAGCCCATGAAAAAGTATGGCCTCGGTCTTCTCGAGGGCCATCCAGAGGCCCAACCTCCTTATGCGCCTGACCACGAGGGTTGTGGCGATCGTAGCCAGGCGCTCCACATCCCTCCAAACAATTATTTCCCTATGTTATCCTATATATACGAGTTTACAGGAATTCTTCCGACACGAAATACATATAGGAGTTGTTAAGGCACGCATGCGTGGTACACATGCATGTTTCAATAACTCATATACGTATATCTAGATAGCTTAGCTTAGGTTATCTCAGATAGGTCGCGATTTTTGCACAAAACAGGCGACAGCCCAAGCCGAGGTGTGCCGCACCTTGAGTTAGTCGGCCAAACATCCCAAATCGGCTGAGTGCCTTCAGCGCTCGCCTCAATAGTTCGGTGGAGCTGTAAAGACCTTTCCAGGCCAATAACGTTTTCATTTAAAAAAAAACATTACTCTTTATAATACAAGTCTATTAGTATAGATTCACTATATATCTTCTACTTTCAAAGATTTGCATTTCTTACTAAGAAATTATTGACAAATTATCTACTATACTCTTTGAATTTTCACCTAAATCAACTAAAATTATAAATAACACGATACCCGATTAATTAACTATAGTATTCTATATCTATTATATTTAAGTAACTACTTACAATTATCTAATTTATACTGTAATATGTAATGTAGTATACATTTATCAAAAAGTATAATTACACTACATAATTTAATTATATTTTATTTTAATTCACAATATATCTTATTTTAATATTTAACTGCACTTTTATGTAAAAATGTTGATTGTTTTCTTAAGTATATTTGTAAATTATGTTACCAATAGGAATATTAATATTTCAGTAAATGTTTGTATCCTGTATAATTGGCTTGCACACAAGAATATTTAATTAATCTGTTTGCTTATACAAATATATGACGTATTGTCTGTCGGTCAATTTAATACTAATAAATTAATATTTAAAACATATTTTTAAACAAGCTTTTATACAAATGCGTTAAGCAGTAAAGTCGTTTTTTTTCTAATGTGTATGGTCGTCATTTTGATATGTGCCATTTTCTTTTTTCATTCTCATGTATAGTCACGATTGATCAAACATTCAAATTTGCGAAGTCGTCAGTCTAAAGAAAGTGACTCTTCAATTGACCCGGAAAGATTTGACATAAACAAACCAACAATTATTCAACTTTAAAAACGGTAAATAAAGTTTTATATTAAAATGTCTACGAATAAAATTTGCAATACATAAATTAAATAGACAAAGAATTCTTACGATTTTATTGTAGTATAGAAGATTCAAAGCGCCAACAAGATTAACCCTACAAGAACTTGAATAATAATATGAATCACATCCGGCTCGAAGGACCAATATGTGTACTTGTTTATGCTAATGACCGAAACATCACAAACAAAATTCAGCAAGCGACGAGAAAATGTAGAAACTCATAGGTACATGTTATCAAATACATTTTTTATCCAGTTTCTTCTGATGAGACTGTGACCAAACGCAAAACCCTATAAAGTCCAAAAAAAAAATTATTTGTATTTTTCGATTTAAAAATACAAGCAAAGTTTCACGGGTATCAATTAGCAAATTATAACTACATATATTATTTAATAATAGGCCTTTACCTATGAATTTGCCGTTCTACAGTACTGGCATTTCAAATCAAAATAATTTTTGTTTGGCTAAGAATTCTAATTTCAGATTAATTTTATTTTAAAAACACGGAATACTTTTTTCAAAAGTAGTCATTTGTTTATTGATTAGTGTTACATTTTCATCGCATTTCAATCTTTTTTGTCATAATATCTACGTTAAAAATTCGAGTAATTATGAAATATGAGTACCGTCGTGGCAGCAACGCGGCACAAGCGGCACGCAACTTCAACGACGTTTACGGAGTTAACACTACAAACCAACACACCACCTGTTATTGGTTTGTTCGCTTCCGTTCTGGGAATTTCGACCTGAAAAATGAACCTCGCGGTCGTCCGAAGACCTTGGTCGACAATGACGAATTAAAGGCGATTGTGGAAGCTGATGATACACAATCTTCGACTGAATTAGCAGCAGCTTTCGACGTTAGCGGCAAAACAATATTGGTCCATTTGCGTCAAATTGGCAAGGTAAAAAAGCTTGACAAATGGGTACCCCACGAACTCAATGATCGCCAGCGCGAAGTACGCGTCCAGACGTTCCTTGCACTGCTTAACAGACACACAAATGAAGGAATTTTGAATCGCATTGTTACCTGCGATGAAAAATGGATTCTGTTTGATAACCGCAAGCGCTGAGCAAGTTGGCTGGATGCTGGGTCAGCACCTAAACAATGCCCTAAACGAAAACTTACCCCTAGAAATGTGATGGTCACTGTTTGGTGATCTTGCGCCTGTGTGATTCATCACAGCTTCTTACCAACCGGGATGAGCAGCCTACAGACTACTACTTTTCCAGAATTTGGATAACTCCTTGGCGAGAAAAAAATTCAATACTCGAGTGGCAGTACAAAATGCCGTTGAAGAATTTGTTACCTCCCGTCCAGCTGATTTCTTTAAAAAGGGCATCAATAAACTGCCACTGCGTTGGCAAAGATGCATTGATTGCATGGGTGATTACTTCGATTAATACAAATAGAAAATACATGAAAAAAAATCGTTTAAATTTTTTCATACAAAACGGCAATTTCATAGTTAAAGACTTAACATAAGCAAGCACCTTAATCAATTATTAAACCATGCAACCTTAGGTCAAGACATGTTGAACTGAAATCAAGAGAATGGAAAGCTAAGACTATTTATCGCTTGCGCAATAGCACAGCTGACTAAGCTTTCACCAGATATAATAAGCCAAGTAGCTCCATTGACTCCTTTGTAATAATCTATAATTAATGCGAAGATTTTTAAAATATGCATACACACGGTAATATTATTTATCTATCTAATACCTTTAAATGAACAATTCTTGTATTATATTGTTATATATTCAGGAACTCGGAAACGGCGTCCTTTAGGTGGTTTCTGGGACAATAAATCGATCTAGCTAGATGTCATTCATAGAAAACATTTTTATCTGAGTTTTTAAACAATGAAAAAGTATCGGCAGAATATAAAGGTTTTCGTTGCTGCTGTCAAAACAAAAATAGCTTAAATGGAAATCGGCTGCGTTGAAAATCCATCTAACCCTGTTCTAATCCGAGTGACAGCAAAAAAGGATATCTTCTTTTATTTATGTTTTTACAAAAAAATGCTAATCTTGTAAGGCAACCGAACAGTTTATTTTCATTTCAAAATGTTTTGTAAAGAACCGAGCTAGGCTCGGTCGTCCAGGTCATATTATGCTACATACTACTCAGTCTAGAAAAGAATTAGTGTAGTTCACATAACAGCAGCTACCGGAATAGTTCCAACTTTGGTTGAAGAGATGACAGATTTAAGTAAAGCTAAATATGGTAAAGTACTTACATGAATAAAGATTAATGAAGCTATTGGGTTTCGAGAAGCTGATTACAAAAATGGTGTTAACACATTGTAGCCAGATTTTTTTGTAACTTGAGGATGACTCGAATATCGTGACATTTTAATACGGTCAAGACACCTTTGGATTGCTTTATCTTCTTTTGAAGATTGTACGTGGTGTAGATATAAATCTTATAGTAGATATAGTGATAGTACTTTACCCATAATAGAAAAGATTAGGAATCAGCTCCGAAGTTTTAAAATAGTACCAGTGACAAAGAAGTTGTAGTGATAGAATAGAAGATATAAAAGATATGCGTACAAAGAAACGCGAGCGCACAAGTTTTACATCTGAGCCAATTTAATTAGGAGGTCTCGATTGCCAGTCATTTTGGTACATTATTCACTGCCAAACCCCTTCCTATTCCTCTAACACCTATTCTATTTAAAAATATTTAATATTTGGAAAATGTGAACCTGTGATACTTATCCAAGTATCCTGAGTTACTCATCACCAATCTGGCGGGTAGCACGAGTAGAAAGGTTAGCATGGTATTGGAATGTCATGAGGAGAGATGAAAGAATATTAAGTGTATATTGAGTGGATATGTGTATGAAAGATGTCAATACTGAGATAACATCTGACCTGAAGAAGAGGAAAATATATTGTGCTGGCAATACTGGTGAGATAAGACGATGGTAATAATGGCAACTTGCACTTTAGCAACGAAAGATATATACGGAATTCCCTTACATTATTAGCAATGCCAATAACTAATGGAAAACCTGGATTTTATGAAGTAACTACAGGTAAAACAAAGTATTTATATAAGTGCCAGCACAGGGAATACGAGTAGATAACAACTAATCAATTCTAAGCAGAACGAACAAGTAAAAACGAAAGTTAATTATATTAATTCCCGAGTGAGATTATAGTTCAGTCGCAACCGTATACAATAAATATCTTTTAAATGGCGATGTGTTTAATTATGAGAAGGTATAATTATACTGCGTATGTTAATTTCGGATTTAATACATCAGCTACTTAGAACGATTCTTACTAGTTTCAAAGATAGAGTTGGAATTTTTTGTTTAACAATGTGTGTGATAGATCACACTCTTAGCCCTGGGAGACGATAGTCAGTGACGTAAATAGAGGGTGGCTGGCAAAATGACACGGCCTTTTTTTTACATGGCGAAGAATCCTACGTGGGACACTCAGAACCCCAGGAGAGCTTGAGTGGTATTGACCGCCCCTCTACTAATACTAGACGCAATGAAGCAGTGCGCGATGGTAACTCCTACCGACTAAGTGCTATGAGCCCCTAGTCTGTCTGGGCCCAAAGAATTTCCGAAACCTCCGCTTTAAGGAACTCTATTGGACAAGAAAAACTACTTTAATTGGATTTACTAAAATTAAATTACAATATTTTTACTGGAACTCCATTCAGTGAATTTGCCACGGGCTCAGATGGTATAGTTACGCCTCTTACTGTAGCCTTAACACTGACGATGTGACTTACCTGTGTTATAGTATTACTTTCACATTCGAGCCTTATGCAGGCCAAAAACATACAGACACACACAAAAATTCAAAATTCTTGGAGCAAATATCAAAATTCTTCAAAAATTCTTGGCTTCTAGCCTTTAGATTATCCTTATAATTGAATATTGCATTACATATTCTTATTCTTTTTATCTTATTTAAAATAAGTGACAATTCTATCCAAGTTAGCATTGTCAGAGTTTGATAATGCATCATGGAAGGTTCCGTCACCCCAAACATTATGAGCAAGCCGTCCTACGAAACTGTTTCCTTCGATTCGTTCCGGATACATTCCTTGAATTTCTTGCATTTCTATGACTTTTGGTTTGCATTATATATTCCTGGATTAAAGAAGCTTTAATTACAGGAAAAATATACATTGCAATGTTTCAAAATACCTAATCATCATTATGTATATTCCCAATTATCATAATACGAATTTTTATGTCCTCACGTGTTCTAAATTTCTATATTTTTTTACTTCCGCAGTTAAAGGTTGCACCGAATCAATCAAAGTCCACAAAATTACACTTGAATTGATTCTAAAGATTTTGCTGCGTGTATACAATAAAGCATAGTATTCAAGGTTAGCCAATCATAAATAGCTATTGGTAAAAAATTAAGTATATAATAACGCATTGTGTAAACCATTTTTCTTCAATTTGCATCGCAACTCCATTCGTCGGTGCTATTTTTTTCACTTTCATTATAATATTATTTAGTTAATTACAGTTCTATTAGGTTTCATCATACGGTTCTTTAGTTAATAGACGTCTATCTATTTTGTAAATATACAGAACGTGATCGAGTCACGTTGCTGTAAAGTTTTGAGTATCTTAACAAAAGTGTGTAATAATAAATATGCGTTACTAACTTTGCCCACGTTCTTATTGTCTGACACCATTGTTATTTGTTGTATAAAATAATTGCGTTATAGCAATACTAATATTGTGTAAATATTTTCTGTGTAGTTATCTACAGCTAACTGATACCCTTTGTCTACGCTGTTCAGCGTATGCGTATCATACCACTTTCCTCAGTTCTTTATGTTCAGAAATAACACAGCAAAACGCGTAGTACTTATTCAAATTGTACCTTCTTAAATCTTTATATAATTTTATCCAAAAATTTTATGTTTTCTTAAAACTTTATATTAAATGAAAATGTCCTAATATAATTGTAACTTAAAAAAAAGTAAACTCTATGTAGTCGTTTTGAGTGATGCACTTACAACAATCTACCTCAGTCATTTATTTATACGGGGGCTCGTTCAGGAATCGAATTCCGACCATCAAGGTAAAAAAGAATATTTTTCTTGACAACACTAAAGTCCGTCAATGTTACTCAAGAAAAAAAATTAGAAGAGAAATTGAGGAGAAAGAAGTTCTTAACTGTTCTCCCACTGCCGGTTTATATGTCGACTAGCGGACCCGACTAAAATTATCCTAACAATAACAAAAACTTGGACAAATTATATATCTAAACCGTCGTCGTGCCTCACCGCCCTCAAGTTAAAAATAGGTTACCAAGCACATATCAGTGTGTTTTGGCAGCTGCACATCTTCTAAGGTTCTAGAGCGAAGGCTTCTAAGGTTCTTCTAAGGCTTAGCGTGCTGACTATCTTAGATCAGATCGTCATTTAATGTCAGGTGAGATTGTGATCAAAAATTAAAACTAACAAACTATACAGAAATACTACATTGCAGTGAAACAAAATCAAGATATCTTGATCATCTTTCATGTTATATTTGAATTCATCCCACCGGTCCACTAAAAACCGAATAATTATAATGTATAAAGCTACCAAAATTACGGAATGTAGCAAAAAGCTTGCACGAGGTAAAGTATCCAACAAAAACTAAAAGATAAACTGGTCATTGTTGACTTTCACACATTCACTCAGCTTGGTAAAAATAGGTGTATTAGCAATATTTTTGCAGGCAACTTTACACAGATGCTACGTGCTTATCTTTTAATTTCACTAATATATGACTTCGAGATTGCAACTCTATTTGATATTGTAGTTTTATTTAAGAAATACTAACAGACACCATGACTACTTCGTCTCAAGCAAAAACAAACAAAATTTCTTAATTCTAACTAACTTATGCAAATGTGTATTTGTTTACGTGTTACGGGTACAAAGAAGGATAGAAAAAACATACTAGTCCAGAAGGTGGTTCCAATCTACAATTTACAGATTACATGGACAAAAGCCAGTTTTTTATATATAAAATTACTACCATCCTCAAGTTGAGAATCTAACACCAAGCACCATAGGTGTGCTCCGACGGCTACATTCGAGAGCTAGTCTCCCTATAGGTTTAACGAGTTCACGATCTTGGACCATACCATTGTCTTTTTAAATATAAAGTGTTAATAAAAATAAACAAACATACATATGGTGTTTATTTCGCAATGAGACAAAATGGAAGTCGGTAATTAAGTAAATATGTTTACCTTTAATATAACGTATGTCAGTACATAATTACATGCGAATGTATTAAACTGTTTCATACGTTTCGTTCGCATAAATCAATAAAGTAGGTCACACTTGTGTGATCAGTTTTAATGTTACCGCATTTAGTCTACTATTTGTTTTAATAACTAGCATTATTCAACGGTTTCGCTCGCGTTTAGTTCCCTTATCGAACTGAAATAGTTTAGAAAAATTATCCGACACAAAATACATATAAGAGTTGTCGACGTATGAATAACTGGTACACATATGTTTCAATAACTCAGTACCTGGGCGACCGAGCCTAGCTCGGTTCTTTAAAAAACATTTTTGATTGAAATCTTAGTTGAAAAAGGTTTTCTATGAATAAAATCTAGCTAGATCAATTTATCGTCCCCGAAATTACCTACATACTAAATTTCACGGAAATAGATAACGCCATTTCCGAGATCATGAATATATACAAATATAAAAATATACAAGAATTGCTCGTTTAAAGGTATTAGATATAAGTATGAATATATAGCTTAGCTTAGGCTAGCTCAGATAGGTCACGGATTGCACGTATCAGGCAACAGCCCAAGCTGAGTTGTGGCGTGCACCCGTAAGTAATTTTCCCAAATAAAATCGGCTGAGTGTTCTCGCCTTAGTAGTCCGGTGAAGCTGTTAAGACTTTACTAGGTTAACAGCGTAGTTAGTTAGAAAAAAAAAGCTCTCGTTTAATGTTCAAATTTTGAATCAACGCAAACTCAAGTAACTTTTAGTATACCCTGACTAATATTAAAAATGAATACGTGAGTTTGTTTATTCGTGTGTTTATTACGCCTTTACGCGTCAATAGCTTAATCAAATATCGTGAAATTTTACAAACACATTACCAAGAATACAAAAAAGGTCGTGGGGTACATTTTACGTAAATAAAATTATAAGTTTTCAAAAGATTGTGCTAATAATGCTTTTGTAGGCTTAACGTTAGGCTTAGAAACATAAAAGACAATCCTAGAAATATATAAATTTAAAAATAGATATACATACCGACAGTTAAAAACAAAATAATTATTACTACCTACCTCAGTACCTAAATGTTTATAATAAATATATTTCAGAAATAACAATTTAATCGATCTTCCTTGTAGGCTTGGATACATGAAAGATAATTCTAAAAGTATTTCAACGAGTTACGAAGGTCAGAACCGGAGGATCCAAAAAAAAACAAATTACTTCAATTATTTTTTTTTTTAAATAAAATTACAATCAAACTAATACTAGAGAGCTTCCGAAGTTAGGATAGCCCTCGCCTAAGACCAACATTGTGAGAGTGTAGCCGATGTTAGGCTAACTCTCACACACTAAACTAAACTTATAGCATAATGAATGCTACAGATGCTAGGTTAACACTGTTTAAACGTTGTTTCGTACAAGTTTGTATACATGAATAATGTGGGAACGAAGGAGTCGGACCACCGAACGTTTCCACCAAGTTTGTACATCTGTTATACCGTGGAAATAGATGACTCGTTGCTCTGAACACCTGCAGCGCCTTGAGACTGGGAACTCGGCTCTCTTAGTCATCGACTGTGGTGTGAGGCGATAGCGTAATGCTTTGAACACCTACCGCATCGTGGGACTGGAAATCTTAGTCAGCAATTGTGGTGTGTAGCGATGGCGTAACAAACGTTAAAAATAGATATATACCTACACAAATAGTTAAAAAGAAAGTAATTATTTCTATCTATCCCAGTAAGTGAATGGGGTATTTGTCTATACTTCTATAGCATCCATACTATCTATACTATCTATACTATCTTTACTATCTATACTATCTATACTATCTATACTATCTATACTACCTATACTATCTATACTATCTATACTATCTATACTATCTATACTATCT
>JACEII010000073.1:2584576-2653553 GCA_014332785.1 Antheraea mylitta | reverse complement strand
AGGCCTTGAAGAGGCCTGAGGCTGAGGTCTGGGGGCCCAGGGGGCCATAGGGGCCCGCCCGGGTTGGGCCGCGCGCGGCACAGAGGGTGGCGAGCGCGGTGAGGTCGTGGGCGCGGGCGTTACCGGGGCGCGGGAGGCGCCCGGCAGGCCCGGGAAGGCCTCCACGGACATGAGAGGTGGAGGCGGAGGGCGGGCGGTAGCTACAGGCGCCCTGGGCGCCTGCCTCGCCTGGCGTTGTGTGCGCGGCGCGCGGGGACAACCGCGATAATTCGCGGGGTAACCCGCGTTACCGCAGAGCACACAGCTGGGAGGATCGGGAGTGCCAGGAGTGCGCTCGCACTCCTTCGTGGCGTGGTCTCCCAGGCACTTGACGCACCTGGGGCGAAGATGACAATTCTTCCTCCTGCGACCGGTCGAGGATGGCAAGAACCATGTTATATGGGGCGCGAGTGCGTGGGTGGTACATACGATGTACCTCACGCACTGAGTAGTTATTCTCCTTAAGGGAGAGGGTAACTTCCTCGACCGAAATTTTGGCCGGGACACGGCGGAGCACAACACGCAAGAGGCGCTCGTCTTCTAATGCGTATGTAAAATACGCGAGTTTTGTCTCTGTAAGGAAACGGATCAGTGCGCGGTGATCGTCCGACGTGGGACATTTAACGCGAATACCCGCCGGAGTACTGAGTGCATTCGTGTAATTAATATTACGCGTCTTTAGACTGTTCGAGATAGAAGTCCATTTGGACTTATCCTGTATCGTAACAGGCGGCAGCGGGCGCGGCTTCCTACCTGCGGACGGAGTGAGCGAGACGGAACTATTGTTATTGTTCGCGTTCGGCTTACGCGACGGTGTAGCCGAGGTCGACGGTACGCGAGCGCCATCTATATTGGCGACTTTTTGTGGGCCAACGGAACCCGAATCCGTCGGGCTGGCCGGACGACGCTTTTTATGTGAGACGGTTGTATACCCGTCTTTATCTATTTGCGCAGAAGGCGCAGGAATCGCGGTCGCGGTCGGCTTGGCGGACGCCGTTACGTCTAGCTCCATCTCGGAGCCGGTCTCCGAGCTGGAGCTCGAAATCGGGGCCTCAAGTAGGCCTTTATCGCGCGCATCGAGAGGCGATTGCGGCGATAGAGTCGCGAAAGAGTTCGCGGTCGGGATATTAGGCGCAGTAGTTCGGTGAAGCTGTTAAGACCTTGCTAGGTCAATAGCGTAGTCAGTTCGAAAAAAAAAAAAAAAAAAAGATATTAGGCGCGAAACGGCCCTCGGCGGCCTGCGACATAAGACTGTTGTAAATTGAATTTACAATCTCCTGATCTAAACCGCTCTCGAGGAGATTTATGCGAAAATAATCGGTTACAGCTAACGGATCCATTGCGGTGGATCGAGGAAAGGGAGGGGCCGCGAAACAACCTCCCTGCCTTAAGGGCAGGGGGCACGCCAAGCGGTAAGCTACGGGACTATATCGAGTCCGGACCAAGAGAACTGTTTAAAACCAAACAAAGCGAAAGCACAAAATAAATAAATGAGTGGGCGAGACAGAGGACCATGTATATGAATAATATACTATAACATATATAAATAATGGTTAGATAAATAGTAATAAATAGGTACTTACATATATACGGGGGCACAGAAATAGATTACTTTATCACTGAATAGATAAAAATTAACGAAATATATGAGGAAATAAATAGATAATTAAACAA
The DNA here is from genome assembly GCA_014332785.1 of Antheraea mylitta. Taxonomy (NCBI): domain Eukaryota; kingdom Metazoa; phylum Arthropoda; class Insecta; order Lepidoptera; family Saturniidae; genus Antheraea; species Antheraea mylitta. The sequence continues at coordinate 2,651,840 of JACEII010000073.1, read as the reverse complement.
ATAAATAATAGTTGGTAAGATATTTAAGAATAAGGAATAGAAAAATGAGTATATAAATAAACGGGTAAATATATAAATAAGGGAATGTCTCACTCACTCAGGTAGATGTTTCACACGTGCGGCACAGCTGTGTCGAATTAATATCAAACACAAAGTACAACGAAACACGAAAAACAACGGGTCGTCACTAATCTGCGAGTACCGAAGTCGAAAACAAAGGATATCGGGCAGATGCGTTCGCCGCCAAGGCTGGGCATCGAGTCATTTTTAGTTTGTGATATATTATGTATTATAAGAATAAAGTGTATGTATATAATATTGAAATAAAAACTTTTTGATGAATACATATATCTGCGGTGCTAACATCTTTTTTTTAATTCTGTCGATATGTCTGTTTGTTTATTTGTTCCGGGTAATCTCCGAAATGGCTGGACCTATTTGAACGGTTTTTTTTTCTTAGAAATGACTACGCCATTGACCTAGCAACGTCTTAACAACTTCAAGCTGTTACTGTAGATGATGTGCGTGTCATACATACAAATATTTTTGAAAGGGTATTATTGTTATTTACACATCTAATAACAATTTTAAATTTATTTAATACATTCAAAAAACGCGTGCGGAGCCGCGGGTAACAGCTAGTGATTTATAAAATAGTTATCTCAAGTTTTATTCTATGAATGTTTAGTTTCTGTTTTTAACTAAAATAATAGTAAAAATAAACATATCTATAGTAATAGTAATTTTAATGAACTGCGTCCAATAAGCATCCTTCCTTGCTTGTCAAAAATTCTGGAACGAGTTGTGTACACCTAAATAACACAGTATCTTCAAAGTAACAGTATTCTACCGGATCTCCAGTCGGGTTTCAGGCATGGACGTGGTACTACTACTGCTTTATTAGATGTTGTGAGTAATATTCTTGAGGCACGGGATCGGGGGGAGGGAACTATTCTTGTTCTGCTCGATTTCTCACGGGCTTTTGATTCCATCAATACACATTTATTATTAGCTAAACTGCGTTACTATGGATTCGCCCAAAATACTATCAAATGGTTTCACAGTTATTTAGCTAATCGCTCACAGTATGTTGAAATAAGAAAAGAAAATGGATCTTCGGTTGCTTCCTCCGCTAGACCTGTCACTCGAGGAATTCCTCAGGGGTCTATTCTTGGGCCTCTGCTATATATAATCTACAGTGCCGACATTATTCACTGTTTGCATGATTGTAAATACCACATGTACGCTGATGATTTACAATTATATATGTCTTTTAAGTTTGATGAACTCAGGGCATCCGTTCATAAAATTAATGAGGATCTCGGTAGAGTAATATCTTGGTCTGAGCAAAACACACTGGTCCTCAATCCAGCCAAATCAAAATTCATGGTCTTAGGAAGCAAATTGCAAATCAATTCTATTCTATCCGCCAATCCAGTGATAAAGATTATGGACAAAAATATAGATAGGGTCGATATCATTCGTAATCTGGGGTTATTCATCGATCCGGAACTTCGTTTTGAGTCGCACATAAATAATGCTATAAAAAATTGCTTCTATAGGTTAAAAATATTGTATCGCTTTAGACAGTATTTTAGTGTCACACTGAGGAAGATATTAGTTGACACTCTGGTTCTATCAAGACTTAATTATTGTGATACAGTATATGGTCCTTGTTTGCTATCGCGTACTGATCGATCCATCCAGCGTGTGCAGAATGCTTGTGCCAGATTTTGTTTCGATGTTCCGCGCCGTGGGCATATTTCACCATTTCTGAATGATGCAAATATATTAAAAATGGCAGCACGACGCGAGTTACACATGGCTACGTTACTTTTTGGGCTGATAAGAACCAAAATTCCAAAATATTTGTATGCCAAGTTAGAGTGGAGACATGATAATCACACATATTTTTCATGTTCACGCACCATTACTAAGCCATTATCGATACCTTTCCATAGAACTACTGCTTTCAGAGGGTTATTCAAATATGCCGCCACTCGTTGTTGGAACAACATCCCACCACCATATCGATCCAAACAGAGTAAAATTAGCTTTAAACTCTTATATAAGCACTACCTATTGCAAATTCAAACTCAGTAATTACAGTGACGTATAATATATTCAGGCAGTTCTATTGTACGCTCATTTTGTTGGTGTGTATTTTTTACTTCTAAAACTAATTCTGTATTATTTAGTCTTACATTTGTGATTACAGTAACCATACTTCTTTAGTGTGACTTTCCGTGACGTGTTAAGTGTAATTTTTACTTTTTTTGTTCGTTATTAATTTTATATTTACATTAATATGACCGTCTGATCGTCCGTTTATCAACATATCGGCTCCCATCGAAAATCAGCGCTGCAGTACTACGGTATTGCACATTTTTGCTGAATGGGTTCGCCAATTGTTGGACATTTATTTTTAGTTTTCAAATGTATTTTTTGTGTTTAACTAATTTGTTTAATTCAACTTAAGTGTATGTTTGTTCCAACAATAAAGTATTTCTTTCTTTCTTTCTCTTTCTTTCTAAAATTATAAAGAGGTAAAATTTGTGAGTTTGTGACGTTGTAGCGAGTAATATCTGGATCTACTAAGCTGACTTTGAAAATTCTTTTACCAAAAGAAAACCACGTTATTTATGAGTGTCGAAGGCTATATATTAACCAGAAAAGTGAAAAGATTTTTTGTAGTAGTCAGATTTGTAAGGTAAGTCGGAGAAAAAACAATCGAACGAAAACGTTTCTTACGAACGCTGCCTTAACGATGAGAGATATATGATTGAGTTCTAGAGAAAAGTTGTAGAGCTTGATAATGACAAAATCGGTTTAGTAGATCCTGAGATTACCCTTAAAAACTCACAAAGTTAACTTTACCTCTTTATTATATTAGTATAGGTTAATTGCGGGCGAAGTGGCAGAAGTTTGTTAAAACGCTGCTAAGCCTAGTTAATTTTTGAAATCACTTGTGAATCAATGTGATACGCTTTGTGATCACGTAATTATAAGGTGATGGTAAATTATGCGTTAAGGCTTGACACAGCCATAATGTAACTACCAGTTTGACTGAAACTCATAAGCCCATGGTTTTATTCCCGTTGGAGTCAATTAAATTATAGTAGCTGATACTAACTTCATCAGCTTCGCTTAGTATCTCAATTATTTTGTTGTATCTCAAAGCGAAAAGACAGCGCATTCAGCGATTTTTATAAATGTCATATAGGTTGCAAACGAACAGGTGGATCACCTGATGTTAAGCGATCACCGCCGTCCATAGACATTTGCAACACCAGGGGAGCCGCAAGTGCGTTGCCAGCCTGTGTTTTGGGGAAAAGGGGGAAATGAGCGATGGGAAGAGGAGAAGTAAGGGGGAGAAAAGAGGGAAAGGGAGATATATTTCTTCTACTTCTTGTTATATTTCAAGCAATAGTAGGTGGTAGAGCTACGCTGAAGCTATTACTAGCTTCAGAATGGGTCGACTCGTCCGGGGTAATACCACCCTCTCATAGAAAACCGACGTGAAGTAACAGTGCTTGTATTATTGCGTTTCGTTCGGTCAGTGAGAGCACCCGAGATTTGTCTCCCTTCTCATCCCCTCTCCTCTCCTTTCCTCCTTTCCACATTCTCCTTCCAAACACAGGCTGGCAACGCACTTGCAACTGCCCTAGTATTACTAGTGTCTATGAATGGCGGTAATCACTTAAATCAGGTGATCCGCCTGTTCATTTGCCTCCTATAATATAAAAAAAAACTCAACCGATAGTCATAAGATTTCGCAGACACGTAGTCAAGGATATAGGAAAAGACATATGATACCTTTTATCTACAAAATATCGGTAAATATAGATCATTAAAGATGAGTGCATAACATTGGTAAGGGTTGTAATATTTTGTACTTTTTCACAGAATTGTCAGTGAAAACTGTAGCGACAGCTACTGAGTCAGACGCGAACGCATGGCCGGGAGAACCCTCGCCTCTCGATACACTCTCTGTCACGTGCGACAGGGACAGCATGCATGTCACTATCTCACTCGCACACAATCCGAATAACGTTAACAGGTACGTATACTTTGTTAGAAGTACGAGGTCTGTTTAGAAAATACGTGGACTGTCTGAATTGCGCGGCGCTAGTTGGTTTCAGGAGAATCCGCTCGATATCCCTAGATTCGTTCAGATCAGCTGATTGAAACGTCATGGATATCTTAATTTGTTGATAAGCTACACGGTTTTAGTAAAGAGTTTTTTTTTTTCGAGATGTCTACGCTATTGACCCAGCAAGGTCTTCTTAACAGCTTCACCGGACTACTAAGGCGAGCGCTTAAGGCACTCAGCCGATTTTATTTTGGCAACCAGCTCAAGGGTGCTTGGCTGTTGCCTGTTGCATGCAAAATCGCGACCTATCTTAGCTAACCTAGCTAACTATTCATATATGTATGAGTTGTTGAAACGTATATGTGTACCAAAGCATACACGCCTCAACAACTCCTCCATATATTTATTATCGGAATTTGTCGAATTGTAAAATGGACAGCCTGAAAGGGCATAGAATTGCTGTAAAATTTTCTGTAAAACTCGAAAAATCTGTAATTGTAACATTTGACACAGCTTACGGCGATGTTGTCATGAAGCGTGCTGCATACGCGCAAATCGACGTCTGACAGTTAGGAAGCTTGCTGAATAGTATGGGATATCAGTTGGGTCTTCTTACGAAAATACGGCCGAAAAATTGAAAATGCACCGCGTTGCTGCGAAATTTGCTACGAAAGCTACCAAAAAGCCAATTGCGTCCGGGTTTGTCAGAAACTGCTTGATCGTTCGAATGAAGACGAAAACTTCTTATATTCTTCTTGTAACCAAAACTGAAAAAAATCCTCGAAGGTTGAAGATTTAAAATAAAATGAGAAAGGAGCTGAAGGCTTATAGCCTTCAGCTAGAAGGAGCGTTCCACGACTGTTTTAACAAGTTATAACATCTTTGGGATAAAAGTGTGTACGTTGGGAACAAGAGTGCTTTGCAGGGGATCCAGATGCGTAACTCCCAAATAAATTGCATTTTTTATGAACACAGTCCATGTATTCTTTGAACAGGTCTCGTAGACTGGATAAAGATGTAAACAAATCTAGAAATAGTTGTGCATTTTCCTAAGTCGAGAACAAGCGACTATGGTACATAAAAGAGGGGCAGGTTAAATTTTGTTTCTCTCTTTATCACACTATTTACAGAATCAACGAATAAAAAAGAGAAAGATAGATTGTTTAGACTATTATTTTTGAAACCGAACATCGTGTGCATTAAATACATTTTGACCCAAATAAAAAAGTAAGAATGTCTTTGCAGACGGAGTATATAACATAATTATTTCTCTTTCATTCACAGTGTATATGACACATTCAACGGTATAGTATACCCAGCTGGCCTGGGCAGCAACTCCTCGTGTCTCCGTCAATATGTATCAAAAAAGAAAGACCTACAATATACCGTACCCCTGAAAGGCTGTAACACAATGTCTATTGACAACGTAAGTATATACCTCAATATATCTGTTATCCTTTTCATTCCTTTTTCAACAAAATAATCTTGACCACCGATGAGGAATAAACTCTTTTTTTTTATGGAATAGGAGGCAAACATGTGTGTCTCCTGATGTTAAGTGATCATCACTATCCATAGACACTAGCAACACCAGTGGAGTATATAAATTTATTATTACATTCTTGATAATTTAATGTATGTCCGTAAAAACATTGAAAAACTGAATTTAGTAAAAGACCGGCATAATGTAAATACTAGAAACTGTAATAAACTGGTCGTCCCATATTTCAAACTTAGCAAAAACCAGTAATAGTTTTTTTAGATAATCGTGTTAGGTTTTACAATAAAGTTCCAAAACATGTTACCGATTTGCCGGATTGTAAATTTAAGCGTCACGTCAAGCGGGTTTTAGTGTCAAAAGGATATTATAAAGTAGATCAGTATGTGAACGATAGTGATGGCTGGAATTGACTCCTCTCTGCGCATCCACTAAAAGCTACTGTATGATGTATTGGAAATATATGTAAAAAAATGTACCCGATCGAATTTCTTGCCGGTTCTAATCGATGACTGGATTGTTTTCGGAATCGGTGGTAGTTTTTGACTGTCATAAGTGCATTATTAGGGCCTAAACTAAATAGAGAATTTTTGATTTGATTTGATATTCTGTACGTGTGTATGTCACTGAACTCTGTTTACATTCAACAATAAGACCTGGTAGAAGGCGTTGCGATTGAATTTTAGTTGTTTTTATTATCAAGGCAGGACAATGTCCGCCGGGCCCGCTAATGTTAAACTAAAACTTAACTATACATTTACTTATTTTGGTAATACTACTAGAGCCAAACAGACTCTTATACCTAATTACACGTTCACACAAATACATACACATACCTACCTTATGTTTAACGCTTGACGCGTTATGAAAATTTTCCCCTACCATGCCACAATAAATTTTACTTCAAAATCATCAAGCAACGTGGATTACAACCTAAAAATGGCCATAAAGAATGAAAATGCAAGCGTTATAAAAACAATAACGTCATTAAACCAAAAATAGTTTATAATAATTGAACAGTTACTATTTAATAAATTACTATTATATATACATATATATGCTCACGGATACGATTTTTACGTATACAAAATACTACATGTGAGCAAAAAAAGGTGCGGACCAAGAGTCTGCAGAATAGATTAAAAAAAAACATCAAGCAACAATTTTGGATTATTAGAAACTTTCAGCGTTCTAAATACTTATTAATTACATTTCAAAACGAAGCGAAACTAATATAATTTTGTTCATAACAAACCCGATCTGATACGTATAACGGAATCCGTCTCAAACACGCTAACACGACCGGCCAATGTCCTTCTGCAAACATGAACTTTACAGTTAGGAATATTCAAAACATTTATAAATACAATAAGAATGTAAATACGTCTAACTAAAGAATTTTGCGAAAAAAGTGTCTTGAAATAAGTGTTAAAATAAATTTCAGTCATTTTTAGAAATGTCTGTCTGTATGTTTGTATGAACACGCATCACTGCTAAAGTACTGTTCATTTTTTTTTTTTAATGTCCACGCTATTGTCCCAGCAAGGTCTTAACAGCTTCACCGGACTACTAAGGCGAGCGCTTAAGGCACTCAGCCGATTTTATTATGGCAACCAGCTCAAGGGTGCACGGCATACCTCGGCTTGGCTGTTGCCTGTTACATCCAAAATCGCGACCTATCTTAGCTAACCTAGCTAACCATTCATATATGCATGAGTTGTTGAAACATATATGTGTACCAAGCATACACGTCTCAACAACCCCCCCATATATTTATTATCGGACAATTGAGAGTCTTTCAGTTCGATAAGAGGAAAAAGTAAACCCTTCCACTATCATGTGTAAGCTTGCACGTGTGTGGGGGTTATCGTGTAGTGTTGTAGCAGTGATGTATATTTGTGTGTCACCGTATCGTGCAAGCAACGCACTCAAGGGCTCCCTACCGAGGGATCGAACCTAGGCTTGAGCCGCTGCCGTGGGAGGCCTAATCGGGTCTGTACTGTTCATCTCATAAAGCATATCCTCGAGTAACGTTTAGTCTTGGTTTCATTCAAATCGGTCCACTCTATCAAAAGTTATTGTAATTTTAATGACGACGCGACTTAAGTCCGAGAGAAAAGTAGATAAGTAAATGGACTTAATACATTCAGATGACTTTATTAGTCACTGTTTTTACATTAGGGTCCATGCAGACGGAGTCGCGGGGACAGCTAATCTATACTAATATTATAAAGAGGTAAAGTTTGTGAATTTGTGACGTTGTGATGTTGTGACTCTGTAGGGGGTAATCTCAGGAACTACTGGCCCGATTTGAATAATTCTTTAAGTGTTATATAAAGCTCAGTCATCGAGAATGGTTATAGGCTATATATCATCATGCTAAGACCAATAGGAGCGGAGCATAGATGAAAAATGTTTTCAAATCGGGATGTTTTTTCCTTTTGAGAACGCGAACGAATTCGCGGGCAGAGGCTAGTCTAAAATATAATTATAAGTTGCTTGCGATCAGCCGCGGCATCGCGACGGTGCAATGTACTTTTTAATAAAGCATCATGAGTTACCAAGCAATTAAGATAAGTGACATCTGATCTATTTAATGGTGTTCTGATATTTACAACGTCAAAGAACTTTCAAAACTAAATCCCTCATTGTTACTTGTGATATTTAATGTTTTATATCTACTAACATACTAAGGTGGCATTAAAAGTTGTTCGGGGCATTGTTCGTCAGGCAGTTTTTCGTACGTAATGAGGAAAGCGGAATCTGTCTTCGCTGCCATCTTATAGGTGTAATAATCGATAACGAGCATCACATGATGATGGAGTGTGCCAAAAACTGCATTGAAAGATAGTCGTTGATGGATAGTAATTGCCAGAACTTAGGTATTCGTCACAGCACATTAGCAGAGCACAACACCTCATCAGTAATGATACCTCACCATTTTATAGGTGGTAGAGCCATACTGACGTTATAACTGGTTTCAGCATGAATGGGTCGGCTCGTCAGGGGTAGTACCACCCTCTCATAGAAAACCAACGTGAAGTAACAGTGATTGCATTTTTGCGTTCCATTCGATCAATGAAAACGCCGGAGCCCACCTCCCTCCCTCTCCCTTCCCTCTCTTCTCCTTCAGCTCCCCTTTTCTCCACCAACACAGGCTGGCAACGCATTTGCGACTCCTCTGGTTTTGCTGGTGTCTATAGAGGGTGATGATTCGTTAGAATAAAATCCCTTAAAAAAAAAAACATTTCATTTTTATTTCAAAAGAACGATTTTAGAACATTCTATATTGGCGATCCGCTCCTATTGGACTTAGCGTAATTATATATAGCCTTCCTCGGTTAATGAGTTATCTAACACTTAAAGAAACTTTCAAATTGAACCAGTAGTTGCTGAGATAAGCGCGTTCAAACAAATAAACTCTTCAGCTTTATAATATTAGTATAGAAGTATAGTGCCATTTATTTACATATGAATAATAATTCACTCAATAATTATTAATATCCGATGATCAAACAGGAAACTAATAATATTAGTATAATTCAAGCTAAAATGTACGAACAAAACACGTTTCCACATCACGACTAGAGTGATATAGTGCTTGCGTGTTGCAACGTCGATAAATTAAATCCCACGCTTTTTAGTGACCGAATTGTAGAGTGTATTTTACAATATCAATAAATAGTATATTTCACGCGTTTTATAACGTCATGATATTACTGTGGTAGGTATTAATAATGAGACATCAATCTTCTATGTATAAGAACAAACTTTTAGAGATCTGCCGTTGTGGTCGTATTCCGCATAAAGTGCTAGAAACATGTCGATCATTTTTTTTAGTTTTATTCCTTAAAACCTTAGTATTAACCTTAGTATTTATCAAATATAATCACATTTGTATTGACTACTAGCTTGTGTCCGTGATTTCGTCCGCGTCGAAAAGTTACATTAGGCAAACGCAAAAACAACGATTTTGAAACATTTTTCATTGATGCTCCGCTCCTTTTGGTCTTAGCGTGATAACAACCTTTCTCGATATATTATGAGCTATCTAACACTGAAATAGTACCGGTAGTTCAGGATCTACTCAGGGATTAGCACGTTCAAGCAAATAAGCTTTCCAGCTTTATAATATTAGGACAGATAAAGTTGTTATTAAAGTGTCAAATTTATACAAACTCAATTTTATATGCACTACGAGTGAATTGTGGCAAGCGATGTTGTGTTTATACTAAGAGAGGGAAGTTAAACGGATAAAATTGCTTACAAATAAATTTTGCAACTAAAGTATAATTATGTTTTGACGTGACAACGTCTTATAAATTGGTTTGCCGGGTGACACTTCAAGAAACTGCGTTACGCTCCGCTCACGTTATGCGCTAACAATGAGAGCGAGTGAGAGGCACGCGTCCCTTCCACTCGGGCATGGTTAGCCCGCCTAAGAGCGAGAGAGACTACTATACGAATGAATATTCACATTAAAATTATTTTACCACTCAAAGTCGTTGTCACGTAAAACTTTCGCCCGTATACCGACTTTACAGGCAACCAATTTTTTTTAATTTGTTTTTTTTTTTAATTATCATCTGTACATAAAACGTCTTTCTAAGCTAATATATAATATAAACAAAGTCGCAGGTATAAGTTAGTATAATAAAAATGCGTGAGGGCTCTATGGACACCCGGTCGGAACGAAGTTCTTTTTACTTTCCAATAAACGTTTGCTATACGTACATTATAATTCATATTATAAAATATTAAGTTGATTGAGTAAAATTAGAAAAAAAATACGATAAAATGTAATTATTATATACAAAATAAATAATGATAAATTAAACAGTGAATGATCTGAGATAATGCAAGAACTATATAAATTTTATTTTATTAATAATATTTTTTAATGGTAGAAATAAACATTAATGATTTACTATTAAAAATATAAATAAACCTTAACATAGATTTAAGTGCGCGGGACAGCTGAGTGCGTCGATGTATATATTTCATACACGGCTGTAACTATAGCAAGAAGTGTTGGAAAAAAAGTCTTATCATACTTTTTTCGTGCTCGCTTCCATTCGTCCAGAACATGTAACTTCTCTCCAATAAAATAGATAAATTAAAATCTATCGATATAATGTTGCTGGCGGTTATTTCACATCACTATAATATGTGTTGACGCAAGGACAGTAGCGCCCCACGCGACTATTTTCTGAGTAACCGCGATGACGCGATACACAACGACCTTTATATATTTACTGAGTTATTTTTCCAATGGTGGTATAAGAAACGTGCAATGACATAAAAAATATGTGTCTGTAAAGTCGGTTTACGAACGATAATTTTACGCGATAGCGTCATAAGAAAACATTCATGAAAAATTGCATACTTTTATGAATTGAATTGAATTATTCTATGTAGAGAAATCTATCCATATAGAGAGCGTCGAAAGTTGAACGCTTGCGCCGATCGCGCCTCTCTATGGCTTGCTCCGCGCTCACGCTTGCACGCTCGGCTCAGCGGGCGCTCATCGATTTATAAGACGTTGTCACGTCAAAATACTGATAATATTGCAATACAGCAATTTGTTTCCATTATCTACTAGCTTTTGCTTGCGGCTTTACTCGCCTTTATATATATTTAATGTATCTCCCCGGATATTTGAAAAAAATGAAAGATAACTCATGTTCTTCTCCGTACGCGTGACAACATGTCTACAAAATTTCATAATGATCGTGAAAGTGTAACAAGCAGACCAATATAAAAACACACTCTGGCATCTTTAATATCAGGTTTAAATTAGTGTGTGAAGCCAAAATAATATTATTTTAAGTGACACGATGGCCTAATATGACTAAAAAGACTAGAAAGGTATTTAGTAATGAATAATGGTTATCTGAATTCTTAAATACGACTATGGTAGTAATGTTCTATCTTTTCATTAAACGCGAATTTAAGCTTCTTGTAAAATTTATAGTGTATAGATTTTATAATATGCAACATTTTATAGCATATTAAGCCTTTTATAGCGGGCTCTATAGCGCTTCAAATGAAGCATTATAATTTTACCAAAGGCATCTCGCGGTTTTATTCGCATTAGATTATGAATTTGTATGCTGTGTTCTCTGTTTTAGGACTCACACACAGGTTTATTTTTATTGGGTGTTAGCTAATGTCAGGTAATTAATTGTTCGTGTGACGTCGAGTTTGTGAACCTAATAAAAAAAAAAGAATTTTTAATTTTTTATCAATGAAGTGAAGAGATTTGGTAAGCTTAATGAACGGGTAACAGATTGGCTTAGTGTGACCGCCCGCGTAACCACAGATCATGCCGCCGTGGTCTGGGGGTTAATTTCGCTCCCGCACACCCGATTAGGCCTCCCACGGTAGCAGCTCAAGCCTAGGTTCGATCCCTCGGTAGGGAGCCCTTGAGTGCGTTGCTTGCGCGATACGAGGACACACAAATATACATCACCGCTACAACACTACACGATCACCTACACACACGTGCACGCCTATACGCTTACACATGAAAGTGGAAGGGTTTACTTTTTTTTCCCTTATCGAACTGAAAAACTCTCAATTTTCCGATAATAAATATGTGAAGGAGTTGATGAGGCGTGTATGCTTGGTACACATATACGTTTCAACAACTCATACATATATGAATAGTTAGCTGGGTTAGCTAAGATAGGTCGGGATTTTGCATGCAACAAGCAACAGCCAAGCCGAGGTGTGCCGTGCACCCTTGAGCTGGTTGCCAAAATAAAATCGGCTGAGTGCCTTAAGCGCTCGCCTTAGTAGTCCGGTGAAGCTGTTAAGACCATGCTGGGTCAATAGCGTAGTCACTTCGAAAAAAAAAAAAACTTAGTGTGACGTGGGCTTGAATCCCAAATCTATACATATAATATCTAACGTGTCTGCACCGTTTGAATTTGTGTAAAAATCTATTAAGTGTCTAGGAATAAGTAGTAAAATACATCTCAATCATTTTTAGAAATACCTTTCTCTGTTTATTTGAACACGCTTCACTGCTACAATACTGCGTCCATAATAAAAACTAGTTTAAGAACATCGTAAAGCATATTTTCGCCTAACATTTAATTATTGCTTCATTAAAATCGGTTTAGTGTATTAAGAGTTATTGTAATTTTAATGACGACTCGACTTAAGTACGAGAGAAAAGTAGATAAGTAAATGGACTTAATACATTCAGATATCTTTATTAATCACTGTTGTGTACAGCAGGTTTTACGCGAACGAAGTCGGGCTCACAGCTAATATGACGTATATTTCTGTGGTCGACAAAGTTATCGATCTAAGTGTGTATGTATACTCTACTCTATATTCTTGTACCGTAGGTTTGTAAAGTCTCTCTTGATTTTTAATATGAGATATATTTTGTAAAAAAAAAAAGGGGAAAAGCACTGTTCCGATTGACAACCGAGCATCTTTGTACCTCGTGGACATAAGCATTCACATTTCGGTTACGCAATAAACACGTCGTCGGCTTCCGATTCCCCGTACTGCGCAGCATTGCCTACTTACAATATTACTTCATAGTGTCTCATGTACTCTCTAATCTATACTTTGTATCTTAATTGCTTCACTATAAAGCCTCATAGTATAATAAAATATTATATGGTTTATATTTTCTCAAATAACCTGGCTATAAACATGCACAAATCGTTTTTGAAGTCCGGGTTCCAACGATTTGTGCTTCAAATAGAAAAACATTGTGATGTACGATACGATAAATTAGTATCAATATAAAAAAATTACAAGCTTTGCCTATACTGTACCTATACTGGATTTTGGGGTGTAAGGGGTGTCGAATAACATCATAAAACTTGAGACACCCAAGCCAACCTCACCTACACGTGGTGCCCCCTGCTGAATAACGAACGAGGCAATGGCGCAAGCGGGGTGGTAGGGTTTTACAGCCTGACTGGGTCGCAACCACCATGTATATGGCGAAAAAGCCCGTAATAGTGATTCGCTTCTATGGGTCGCGTTTCGGGATCAGCCTGTGCATATCCAGCTTATTACATGCCGGCATGATAGTGGCGACCGGCGATGGACAGTGTGTCAATCGGTGATCGCTATTATTTTTGGATTGTACTGTGCTTACCATCAGGCATAGTGCAGTCACTTTGACGTGCTACAATAAAATATATATATATATATATATATATAAGTACTACCATCAATAGATAGATTTCGACCATTTTTTTTTTTAATTTACTTCATACGTTTTTATTTTTATATATATAAATATTATGATACCTCTATCTATACTAGTATTATAAAGCTGAAGAGTTTGTTTCTTTAACGCACTAATCTCAGGAACTACTGGTCCGATTTGAATTCTTTCAGTGTTAAATAGCTCATTTATCAAGGAAGCCTATAGGCTAAATATCATTACGCCAATAGGAGCGTAGCACTAATGAAGAATGTTTCAAAATCGTTTTTTTACGTTACCCTAAGCAACTATTCCACGCGGACGAAATCGTGGGCAGAAGATAGTGTAATAAAAAGCTATTGAAGTTTAAAGTAGCTGTGACTTTTATAAGGACTACGCCTTTTGTAGGTGGTAGAGCGACGCTGAAAGTATTATTGGTTTCAGCATGAATGGGTCGGCTCGTCCGGAGTAGTACCACCCTCGCACAGAAAACCGACATGAAGTAACAGTGCTTGCATTATTGCGTTTCGTTCGATCAGTGAGAGCGCTGAAGCCCTATTCTCTCCCCTTTCCTCTCCCCTACATTTCTCTACATTCCACCAAACACAAGCTGACGACGCACTTGTGACTCTTTTGGGGTAACTAGTGTCTATGGACGGCGGTGATCGCTTAAGAACAGGTGATCCCTCTGTTAGTCGGCCTCCTATATGATATATATATATTAAAAAAGCTGTTTCCTTACCGTGGACCAATGGGTAAAATGGTGTGGTACGCATGAGCAGGAAAGACAATTAAACAGATAACATTATATACAAAGGAATTTTATATAATAAATATATTTTTGTTTTCTTTTTTATGTTTTCCTCTCTGCACATAAAAAATATTGTTACGCAAATGAAGCCACGGCTATCAGCTACTCTGGTAAATATATGAATATAAAAATAATACGTCCTATACCGTGGACAGAGCGTGCAATCTTTGTAGGTAAGGTATTATATAACTCCAACAGATGAAAGGTCAGTAAAGACTGGCGAGTTGATAATGAAACCAGCCTTCTCGTGGCTGTCTATTGCATAACTGTGACATAAGTACGTTAGTATATTGACACTATATCCGTATATAAGTGTGTAATATGTGTCATAAACCGAGATACTTAAGATAAAATTATATAAACAAAAGAAAATGATATCAATAAGAAAGTATTGGTTTATTACATGTGGTAGGAATACAAATGTGGAGATGGCATTATCCGACACAAGATACATATAAGAGTTGTTGAGGTATATATACTTGGTACACAAATGTTTCAATAACTCATATATGTATGAAAATGTAGCTTAGTTTTAGGTTAGCTCAGATAGGTCGCGAATTGCATAAGTCACGCAACAGCCCGAGCTGAGGTGTGCTGTGCACACTTGAGCTAGTTGCCAAAATAAAATCGGCTGAGTGCCTTAAGCGCTCGCGTTAATAATCCCGTGAAGCTGTTAAGACCTTGCTAGGTCAATAGCGTAGTCAGTTCGAGAAAAAAAAAGTTGAGATGGATGTATAGTGAAACTAGACTGGATAAGATTGGAATTTTAGTAGGTGGTAGAGCCACGCTAGAAATACCGACGTCAAATAACAGTGCTTGCATTGTTGCGTTTCATTTGATCAGTGAGAGCGCTGGAAGACCACCTCCCCCCTTTCCCATTCCACCTCCCCCTTGCCAATCAACACAGGCGAGCAACGCACTTGCGACTCCTCCAGTGTTGCTGGTGTCTATGGACGGTGGTGATCACTTAACATCAGGTGAACGACATGTTCGTTAACAACCTATGCTATAAAAAAAGAATAATTAAGAATGAGTATATCGGTGGCAGTTCGAAAATAGCTTCAGTGACAGAGACGTTGAGGTGTAATAATTTAGCATGGTACGGGCATATACGAAATGGTAGGGTAGATAATAATATAGTTAATCTGAAGAATAAACCAAACAAATCTAGTAGGATATATAAATAGTAAAAATAATTATTGAAATATACACGTCACATAAAATTTCATTTATACTTTTTTTTGATATGACTACGCTATTGACCCAGCAAGGTCTTAACAGCTTCACCGGACTACTAAGGCGAACGCTTAAGGCACTCAGCCGATTTTATTTCGGCAATTAGCTCAAGGGTGCACGGCACACCTCGGCTTGGCTGTTGCCTGTTGCATGCAAAATCGCGATCTATCTTAGCTAACCTAGCTAACTATTCATATATGTATGAGTTGTTGAAACGTATATGTGTACCAAGCATACACGCCTCAACAACTCCTCCATATATTTATTATCGGAAAATTGAGTTTTTCAGTTCTATAAGGGAAAAAAAGTAAACCCTTCCACTTTCATGTGTAAGCGTGTAGGCGTGCACGTGTGTGGGGGTGATCGTTTAGTGTTGCAGCAGTGATGTATGTTTGTGTGTCACCGTATGGCGCAAGCAACGCACTCAAGGGCTCCCTACCGAGGGATCGAACCTAGGCTTGAGCCGCTGCCGTGGGAGGCCTAATCGGGTATTTCATATATACACATAATTTTACTTGAAACGTTTGTTTGTAATATCAGAATAGGTTTTTTACTAAATTGAAATGGTAGTTTTGTACACTTTATACATTTTAGTCATCTGTATTGTCATTATATATTATTGTATATGTTAGTGTAATGAACCTTTATAAATCACACCGTATTTTGTTGATATATATATATATATATATGCAAATACATATTAAAAACTAGCTTCTCGCGATTTCATTCGTATGGAATAGTTACTTTAGGCTAAGGTTATAACACGCAGCGAAAGCTCTCAGAAGAAAAAAACTATTTTAAAATATTCTTCATTGGTCCTCCGCTCCTATTAATCGTGATGATATATAACCTTATAGCCTTCTTTAATAAATGAGTTATCTACATCTGAAATATTTTTTAAAATCGGACCAATATTTTTTTTTTCGATCTGACTACGCTTTTGACCCAGCAAGGTCTTAACAGCTTCACCGGACTTCGAAGGCGAGCGCATAAGGCACTCAGCCGATTTTATTTGACAACTAGCTCAAGGGTGTACTTCGCGACCTATCTGAGCTAACCTCAGCTAACGATTCATACGTATATCAGTTGTTGAAACATATGTGTACCAAGCATACATACCTCAACAACTCTTATAGATATTTCGTATCGAATAATTTTCTGAGCTATTTCAGTTCGATAAGGGAAAAAAATAAAAAAATAAAATTCTTTCACTTTCATGTGTAAGCGTGTATGCGTGCACCTGTGTGAAGGTGATATGAGTAATGTTGTCGCAGTGATGTAAGATTTTGTGTCACTTTATCGCGCGAGCACCACACTCAAGGGCTTCACGCCGAGGGAGCGGACCTAGGCTTGAGCCGCTGCCGAGGGGGGCCTAATCTGATATCGGACCAATAGTTCCTGAGATTAACGCGTTTAACCTACTAAACAAACAAAGCCTCCAGCTTTATAATATTAATATAGATTACTACTCTTTTCTCGTACTTAACTCGTCCGTACGTTACGCCTAAGGATATGCTTTATGATTTACTTGCTGAGGTTTTATTGTGTTCATACAAACAGACAGACAGACATTTCTAAAAATGATTGAAGTGTATTCTATTATATTAACACTTAATTTATTTATGAATATATTTTAGACTACATATTTATTATATACATATTAAATATACAGCCTCGAACTACAGTATCATCTAAAGATGGCCGACCTCGATACGTTAAGTAGATTTATATAATGTCGTCAAGTTTTGAAAGGTATTGAAGCCCACTCGATGACTTAAATCATATGTTGTTAATCAATTAACTATAAACGATTCGCCGGTATTCGTGAGTTACTCTAGATAATAGTCTTCGTTTTTTTAAGTGAAAACTTTTTTAGCCACGTTGAGAGATTTTTACGAAATTTATATAATTCAGGCAATTATTGATTTAGAATTAAAAAACGAACAAAGTTATTCCATCGTTCAGAGTTTTCACTTATTTCGGCAGTCCTTAAGTGCTTCGATTTTCATTTTAATATAGGTTTTCGCGTCTGACAAATATATAACCTAATGTTAAGTAACAGTATGGTCTAAATTGGTAAACACACTGAACCTTGAAGGACTAATTCTCTCCTGCAACTACTGGAAATACCTAAAGATTTTTGATAACGATCTTTCAACCTGGGAATGGTAGCTATACAGACGCAATTAGAAAAAAGCCTTAATGCCATGTTATGGGTTCATTAGAATGATTTGCACCATAAGCTCTGCTAAACTGACACCCAACACCAATAAGTATGTACCAACTAATACAATTAAGAATTGGTCAGCCTCCAGCCTTTTTTTTATGTCACAGGAGGCATGCGAATCGGTGAGTCACCTGATGTTAAGTGATCACCGTCGTCCATAGACACTTGCAACAATAGGGGAGTCGCAAGTGCGTTGCCAGCTTGCGATTGAGGGAAGGAGTAAGGGGGAGGGAAGGAGGAAGGGGAGGTGGGCCTTCGGCGTTCTCAATGACCGAACGAAACGCAATAAGGGAAGCACTGTTACTTTACGTCAGTTTTTTCGTAGTCCGGTGAAGCTGTTAAGACCTTGCTGGGTCAATAGCGTAGACATTTCGAAAAAAAAAAAGTCAGTTTTTTATGATAGGGTGGTACTACCCCAATCGAGCCGACCCATTCATGCTGAAACCAATTATAGCATCAGCGTGGCTCTACTACCTACCAAAAGTGTAGTGTTGTGGTCGAAAGATAAAATTTATATAGTTAAAAAAATGTTCCAATTCGTCACTGAACAATCACTTTAAACCATTAACGATATAACTCATATGAAACATCATCAGTCGTATAAGGTGCAAAACATCGTAATAAAGCCAGATGAAGGCAGCTCGGAGAAAGACAAGTAACCTTTCCATCGGCCTTGCGCGGACCGGACCCCAGATATGGAGCGGGCAGCATTATCTGAATCACTTAACAGTTGCCTTGGCGAATTTTTATGTATCACTCTAATATTGCTTAATTTATCTTCACTAAATTATACTACAAGATGTTTGGATACAAAATTATATCAAATAATATTTCAAATATTAAAAATGAATAATTTATTACCATACAAGTATTCTAAACGACTTTTTTAAATAACATCATTGGAGATAACACATTAGTCAATATGAATGCGTTGAAGTATTTTGATCGTAACGCATTCATTCTGATATTTTGACTTTTTTTTAATTGAATATTTGATCATGGTTACATATTTTTTGCCATAATTGTAACAAACAGCATATTATGGACCAAAATATTTAATAAAATTCCATGTTGAAATAATTAATAATTGAAAAAATTAAACAACAATAAAACTTTTTTATAATTTTAAGAGAATTTTATTAATAAACGATTTTTTCAACTTGGAACTTACGTAAAAAATAGAGCCTAATAAAGTCATCTAAATGTATCGAGTTCATTTATTTATCTACGTTTCTCTCGTACTTAAGTCGCGTCGTCATTAAAATTACAATAACTTTTGATAGATCAAACCGATTCTAATAAAATAAAGTCTACATGTAACTCGAAGCTATGGTTTATGATTTTCTTGTTAAGGTTTTATCATGAACACTACTGCATCCATAGAAAAAGACAAGAGTAACAATAACAATATCAACATATAAACCTATTATTAATTTGATATATTACAAATATATAATATACACACTGCCTTCTCAAATTGCTTGTGAAAGGAAAAATAAAGTATACTTCTTTTATTACCTTGAAAATACAATATTTTATGCTGTTTTCGGTATTACAGTGAAAGCAATTTATACCAGGACACGAAGAGGTAATAACGATGAAGATTTTTTTAAATATTATCTTTATATAGTTTAAAAAAGTGTGTGTATGTACATATGTTCACGCGTTAGAAGTTATACTTCTTTGGCGTAACAAAATAAGAATCTTTTCAAAAATTTTATCTTTTGCCTTATTCTACGTTTGTAGAAAAAACGACATTAACAATAGAAAAATACAAAGAAACAAAATGTTGACTATAGCTAACTTCAGGGTGCCGGTTTTTTGTGACCATATGCGCGCGCATCGTAAAATTTACTCATCATAATTGAAGGGGCTGGTGGGACCGTGTAAATAGGCCCCACCAGTAAATGCGGTAAAAATAAATTGAAAGCGAAAGAGCGGTTGGTGGCCTTGCCTATAAATAAATAAAATAACAAGAACCCCAAATAATAAGCGTGGACTAACCTGCAACTCAGCAGCACGTACGAAGTAGCAGCGTCCACGGCGAAATATGGGGTGTATGCGGGTCCCTTAAAGACAAAACTTCTCTTCCAAAGCGGACACCATAAAAGGATTCAATGCGTTCACATTACTTATATATTTTAAAGCGTTATAAAAGCGATGCGGTCTGGCTATAGCGGTGTGGTGAAAAAATTGTATGTATAATGTCAATTTTTGAATGATTCTATTTCTTCTTATTTTAAATTTTCTTGTTCTTTTGGCACATTGACGTTCAAAAAGTTTTTACCTAATGCGCCTGCATACTCCGTACTAGATCAATGAGATAAAGGTCAGAAACACATCTCATTATCTGGAGCGCAACTATTAAATTTATTTATAAGGGGCCAACCAATAATTTTTCCCTAATGCGCCAAAAGAAGTATAAATTTAAAAATTATGTCGCATCCGCTGTCTGTTTCCTTAGATCTTTTAAACCATTTAACAGATTTTAATAAAGACGATATATAGAATATATATTATACATACATATCATAGTGCAGAAAAATCGAAAAATTCAAAGATTTGTAATGTGATATTGTAACAAACATATTTTTGTGCGCTTAAATCGCAAACGTTGGCTAAACCTTACAAGATGGATCAAATTAATGTACTACGGAATTGTATATCTTAAAAGATCGATGAAAAAGTCCACAATGGTGTATATATATTTCTAAAAGATAATTCACAGTAACCATCTATATATTTTTACAAAAATGTGTTATTTACCAAAGTATTTTATACAATACAATATTATTCCTTATCTAATTAAATACATTACATACATTGTACATGTCATGTAGAACAAAACTGCCATTAACAGTATTTCATGTAAATGGATATCTACATTTCACTTATGCGAACCTGGGGCGGGTCGCTAGTTTTACTATACAATTATGTTAAAAAATTACACTGTTTTTCACAGTTCTTAACAAGGTTACCTGAATTAATAATTAATAACACAGCTGTAATTAAAATATAAGGAAGCAAAGGTGAATTAAAGTACATAACTTCATATAACATAGCTTTACATTGTTCTTCGTCAATTATAATGTAAAAAGTTATCGTGAGAATATCGAATCCTTCGAGTGATGCGGTTCAAGAAAAACGACTATAATTGGTTATAAAATCAAATATAATTGGTTAAAGTTGCTTTTAAACCTTTAGCGTTGTATCGTTATTTATATGTTTTTATTTATTTAATTACTTAAGCTAGTAAAGAATATAATATAATATACTGTAGTATAATATAGACGACTAACCTCTGCCCGCGACTCCGTTCGCGTGGAATAGATACACTAACACGCAGCGGTTCTCAAAAGGAAAAAAACATCCCGAATTTGAAAGATTTTTCACCTGTGCTCCGCTCCTATTAGTCTTAGCGTAATGATATAACCATTCTTAATGAATGAGCTATATAACACTGAAAGAATTATTCAAATCGGACCAGTAGTTCCTGAGATTACCTCCTACAACGTCACAAACTCACAAACTTTACCTCGTTATAATATTAGTATAGATATAATATACGGCCGATATGCCTTTTAGTGCAATTATATCATCTTTTTATCAAAGTAAAAAATTGAACAAGATGGAATATAGTAGATTTGATTTTTGTGACTTGAATGTAGATATATGGAAACTAATGTGTCGAGCAGACGTTATTCTGATCGCAAAAAGAAGAAATCTTGGAGTCCAATCGCAACGGCACATACCGCATCCAATTATGATTCTAAACAATACAGGGAACCACTCCAACACGCACAAAAAAGTTCACTAAAGTCGATCCAGCAATTTAGACGGAGTTCAGTCATATACATACGTACATAGTGAATTATATATATAAACACTAATGGACCTGGAAAATGTTATCTTGTCTTGATAATAAAAAAATCCCAAAATTCAACCACAGCGCCACCTATCGTGTCCAATTCTGAATCTATGGTTGGATCCACCTTAACACTCATTAAAAAAATATCATCAAAAGTTGTCCAGCCGTTTAGGAGTTCAGTCACATAAACATGTAAAGAAGAATTTTATATATAAAAGATAAGTTGAGCATACATATATATATCAAGAAGGAATGTACCGCGGTTTCATCCACTCGTGTCTAATGATTACAAATTTAGTTTTTTTTATATCATAAGAGGCAAAGGAACAGGAGGGTCACCTGATGTTAAGTGATCACCACCGTCCATAGCCACTTGCACAACCAGAGGAGTCGTAAGTGCGTTGCCAGCCTGTGTTGTGTTGGGGGGAAGAGGAAAGAGGGAAGTTTAGGAGCGGTGGGCCTCCGGTGCTTTCACTGACCGAACGAAACGCAACAATGCAAGCACTGATATTTTATCGGTCGGTTTTCTGTGAGAGGTTGAAACCCGGGCGAGCCGACCTATTCATACTGAAACCAGTAATAGCTTACGCGTGGCTCTACCACCTACACCTATTTGTGCTGTTAGGTATGCTTAAATGAGAAATCAAAGTGTTGAGTATTAATACCTGTATATAGCTATATATAAAGTATCTGTTTTCAGCTTGATTGCGACTATGAAACATATGACAATAAACCTATCATTATATATCTTTTGTTCCCCGCATTTTTGAATCACTTAGCTAAATTAACGCGAAATAAGTCACGCGTGACAGCAAACACATTTCTAATACTAGTTATATTGGAATATATAAACTATTTTAAGACGTTATTTATTAGAATCTATATACACTCGTATATATCTGCACATTATAATGAACTTCCTTTTTCATAATCATTCTCGTCTTAAGATTGTATGATGATTTTAAATTATATATTCTAAGAAATTATAGAATGCTGTAACTGTATTTAATTCGTACCGAGTTGCAAATCGATTTTAGATCTTCCTTTTTTCATAAATTCATTATAATTAGATAAGTACAGTTATGCTTGCGATAACATTGAGACAGTGCAAAAATGGAAGTACATATATGTATAGCGTCAGTTTTGTTTTAGCAAGATTAACTGTACTCGCTACGCCTCGATCAAATACATACAGAATAACTGTTCATCATAACTGACTATTTTGAGAGGTTTCCTAATTTATTGCGATTTATCAATCTGCATAATGTAATATAACTTCCTTTTTCATAATTTTCCTATCTTAACATTGTATAGTGATTTTAAATTGTATAATCAAACTTGTTATAGAACGCTATAACTGTATTAAATTCTTATCGAGTTATAAATCGATTTTAGATCTTCCTTTTTACATAAATTAATTAAAATCATACATGTGCAGTTATACTTGCGATGGGATATGAGATAGTCCGAAAGTGGAAGAACATATATAGCGCTGGCTCGTCATTTTCGTTTTAAGCAAGATTAATTGTACTCGCTACACCCCGACCAAATACATACCGAATAACTATTCACCATGACTAACTGACTATTTTGAGATGTTTCCATATTTATTGCGATTTATCTATCTACATAATGTAATGTGATTCTCTATTTCATAATTATTCCCATCTTGAGATTGTATAATGATTTTAAATCATATATTCAAACATATTATAGAATGCTATAACAGCACTAAATTCTTATCGAGTTGCAAATCGATTTTAGATCTTCCTTTTACATAAATTAATTATAATTAGATATTTACAGTTATGCTTGTGATGGGATTGAGACAGTCGAAAAATGACAGTACATATATGAATAGCGTCATTTTTGTTTTAGCAATAATAACTGTACTCGCTACGCCCAGACTAAATACACACCGAATAACTGTTCATAATAACTCGTTGCAGTTCCTTGTTGTCAAACAACAATTTTGATGATTTTATATTAAGCTATCTAACAGTGTGTTAGATTAAACGGGTATACCGGTTGGAATTTTTTAATACTATCTAGAGGGAAAATACTTGAAATAATAGAGATAACAAATTTTACCACAAAGAAACATTATTTATAAAAATAGATAAAACTGCATTCAAAGATTTTCGAAAATTCTCTTGCTTTACCAGGGAATCGAACCGACTAAAATCTGTAAAAATTACACCATGTCATTTTACTGCATCGATCGTTTGAGTCCATCACAAGAACGAAATCTCTAACATACTTGGTAAATTTAATGAAAGGAAAACCATGAAATCCCCAATTATTTTAATTATTTACAAAAAATGGTAAACTAATTATTCGCTCGATGTGGGCTCCATTATCTTGGATACACAAATTTTTTTTTTTACTTTTTTTTTATACTAAAGGAGGCAAACGAACTGGTGGGTCACGTGATGTTAAGTGATCACCACCGTCCATAGACACTAGTGTCATCAGGGATATCGCAAGTGCGTTGCCAGCTTGTATATGGGAGAAGGGGGAGGGGAAGGAAAGAGAAAGCAGGAAAGAGGAAGGGACGTGGGCCTCCGGAAACTTAACTAATTCATTTTTAGTAACCTTTAATAACGTGTTTTTGTAACATAGGCTCTCATTTTTCTTTTAACAAGTTAAACTGTGACTAAATACATACTACCTAACAGATCACTATGATCACATGTCTCTTACTTCAATCCCTCAACAATATTGATCAGCTTATTTCAAGCTATCTAATGGTTTTTTTGTAGGTTATATGAACATATATAATTAGATTGTTATTTTTGTTTTTGCAAGATTAATTGTACTCATTTTGCCATAAATATATACGTATTGAATAACTGATTACAATGACTTGCTTCAATTCCTTGTGTAAACGTTTTAAATAGTTCAGTTTTAAGTCTCAGATAAACGAATAGCGTCTCCACATATATAGCTTTAGATTTTCATTTGTGTTTTAGGAAAATCGACTGAAATTGGGGCGTGGTAATTAAATACATACATTTAGTATTAATCAGAATGACTCGCGTCAGTCCTTTAAAAAAAAAATTGTTTAAGTTTATTTTAAGCTGCTTAAGAGTACAATGCGAATGTTAATATAAGAAAGTTATTGAATTGTCATTTTTGTTGTAGCAAGTTTAACTGTTTTTTATCAAAGGAGGAAAACAAACAGGTGGGTCACCTGATGTTAAGTGATCACCATAGACACTAGCAACACCAGGGGAGTCGCAAGTGCGTTTCCAGCCTGTATATCGGTGAGGGGGGAGGAGAAGGGAAGGAAATGAAAGGGGGGAGGGAGAAAATGCCTCCGGCGCTCTCACTGACCGAACGAAACGCAACAATGCAAGCACTGTTACTTCACGTCGGTTGTCTGTGAGAGGGTGGTACTGTGGTGGTACTTTACCACCTACAAAAGGTTTGCACTATCAAAATAAATACTGAATAACTGATCACAATAACTTGATCAGTTCTTTGTGATAGAATTTAATCATTTTATATTTAACTATCTGGAAATCCAATCTAATGAACTGTAATTTTTGTTTTAGTACGATTAACTGTACTTTTATAGCAATGAATAAATACATTGTGAATAACTGGTCTTTTATCGGTTACCTGAATACTGGTTTGTAAGTTGTTAGTGCTCTTCTGGTTCCACTATGCGTTTGATCACAATCTTACGTAATCTTAAGATGGACAAGTTAAGACAAGTTAAGTTGAAGGCATTGAAGGTGGTAAAGCCATGTTGAAGCTATTACTGGTTTCAGCATGAATGGGTCGGCTCAACCGGGGTACTAGAACCTGATCCACAGAAACACCCACGTGAAGTAACAGTGCTTGCATTGTTGTGTTTCGTTCAGTCAGTGAGAGCGCCGGAGGCCCACCTCTCCTCATCTTTCTCCTCTCCTCTTCCCTTCCACACTTCTCCTCCAACACAGGTTGGCAACGCACTTGCGACTCCCCTGGTGTTGCAAATGTCTATGGACGGTGGTGCTCCATTTGCCCACCTATTTGCCTCCTATGATATAAAAAAGCGCACTTATAAGCATTAGTAATGGTTTGTTATTAAGGAATAACCCTGCCACATTTTTATGATTTCGTAACAATGAAGTTATCAAAAAATTCGGGCTAAGTAAACGTTTAAGATCGAATACTACAAATACAAATTGTATTAATTCCGGGCAATTTGCTTTGGTTTCGTGCGCCGGCGCTGTCCGCCCGACTCGCCCGGATGTGACGTCACGTCCCGCCATTGTTTAACCGATGCACGACGGCACCCCATACACAATTAATGAACAAAAACGAACGACATTCCCTCTATAATTTATGTGTCTGCTCCGTGTAGACATGTTTTTATTTATTTCTCTTAAAAATGCACATTATTTATAATGTAAATATATATCATTTATTATATATATTAATATATATATAAAATCTGGAACGGTAGTTTTTAATGTGATATCAAACTAACAATATCGATTTTACTACAAAAAAGTTAAATAGGTATTAAATACTTGCTTTAAACAGGTTTCGTACTAAATGCACAGCGCTCGCTCGAGGCGAGTTCGCGTTATCGTTTTTTCGTAAGTTTAACCTAACCAAAGCGAGAAAAAAGAGCAAGATGGCGAACATTTAGCGAGCGCGGTGCATTTAAAACGTAACTTTTTTAAAGCAAGTATTCAATACGTATTTAACTTTTTTGTACCAACACCGTAGCACAAGAGAGTGCAGATTCTGTGATAGTGTAAATGAGACCCCCAAACACCTCTTTTGCAAATGTTATCCACTAAAGCCTACACGAAACCGGATTCTGGGAAAGCATGTATTGCTTCCGGATGAGGTACAGATGCTCTCAGCCAAAAAAGTCCTGCAGTTCTTAAATACTATAGGACTAGGCGGGGAGCTTTAGTAACATGGGGCGATCACAATAGATCACTACTGGTCGCAGTGATACAGAACCAAGGCCTGCATAGCCCCATTCTCCAGATAACGTCCACCGGGCGTATATATATAGAAAGAAATATTTTTTATTCATAATGCTATATGTAAATATATTGAATATTAACAAGAATACCAATACACACACACATACAAAAATAATATTTCATTTTTATTGTTTTCATTATTGTAAGATTTTAATAAGTCTAGTTACGTTTTCTTAATAATGTAAACCTAGATAAGGTCTCTTTCTTTTGTTAGAGGATGTTCTTATCACCCAATAAAAAAAAATGTCATTAATAATTCATTTTCAGGATGATGGTACACTGGAATACTTCAACAAAATTATAGTCCAGCCCCATTTAAAGCTGGTGACCGGTCAAGGTCGAGGGTACCACGTCAGTTGCAAATACAGCCGCCGTGACCTAACCCACTTCCACTCATACCGACCGCGTGCTGACAGACTCACCAATTCCCTCAGCGATGACTTCTCCTCGAGGTAAAAGAATAGCCTCCTATATCTAAACATTTAATAAGATATTAATTAACTGGGGATAAAAATACTGCATTGGAGTTTAGAATCAATTATAGAACATATTTCCATAGAATATAAAATTTTTGTATGTTTTATTTTTATAGTATTGTCACTTGATGTTAAGTGATCACCACCGTCCATAGATACTTGCAACTCCAGGGAAGTCGCAAATGGGTTGCGAGCCTGTGTTTTGGGGAGAGGTGGAGTGGAGAAAAGGAGGGGGATGGGAAAGGGTTGGGGAGGTGGGTACCCGGCGCTCTCACTGACCAAACGAAACCCAACAGTGCAAGCACTGTTACTTCACGTCTGTTTTCTGTGAGAGGATGGTACTACCTCGGACGAGCTGACCCATTCATGCTGAAACCAATAATAGTTTCAGCGTAGCTCTACCACTTATTAAATCGAAGTATTTTTTTATTTGAAACATTAGACAGTTATTTAAGTTACAATAATAAAAAAATCAAATTAAAAAAAAGGCAACGACATTGTTGCCTTTCTAGAATTAATACCAAAATATTTTACGTTGTTACCAGCACATAATAAGAATTTATACTTAGCAATATCTAATCTTTATCATTATTGTTTAACTTTTGCGAAATATCTAATTACAATACTAATTATGTTATTCAAAAATCAGATCTGATACAGTTATTGAATGCAATAAATACATTTCAGTGATGAGTTCGACGAGGAATCAGGACTTCTGCCTTCAGTGTCGATGAAGATATATCAAGGGGACCCAAAAGATAAACATGTAAGCATCTTGAAATATAAGATAAACTTGGATTTGGATTTCAAGAAAAGAGTAGGTTAGATTTTGTGGTTATCATTTGTGAAGTATTGTCGAAAATAGTCTTCTATTTGGTAAAAAATTATTGTTAAAAGTAACATTCATAGAGTTACGTGTTACAAGGCGACTGCGTGTAACCAGATATATTAGTGACATAATAACGCTGCAGGTATGGCCAGAAATCATGTTTCGCATAGTCTTGTGCATATCCAAATAAAGTGATACTATCGATAACAAATTATTAGAGAAATATGACTAACATTCGAGTTCAAAGCATGCACATTCATTTGTAAACCTGTGAACATATAAAAACCCTAGACGCATAGAATGGAATAAAAGTGACGCTCGTAATCGTCCCCAAAAACTCATATACATACGTTGTTATAATTACGCTATAAACTCATGATTTTTTAAATTCGACCTTATTCTAATGAATTTAAAGTTGTGTTTACAACTAAATATACAAAAAGCAATAAATCTGACGATCGAAGTTAGCCAGTAGAATAAGGCATTGAATGGAGATGAATATTTTGGAAGTTTTTTTTTTATAAGACATTGAGTTAGTATTGTAAGAGTTTGTTGAATTGTCTTGTAAACACGTAATTTTTTTTTTGCAATCAATTTACTAGATTAATACTCCGATCGTCGAGTAGGTAGTGATATTACATGATTCTCGAAATCATTTTAATAAACTAACCAAATGAAGATGGTGAACTTTTTTTAGAACTTTCCAGGGAGTTTTTGTGTCAAGTTAGAATCCATGTTCCGTGGTGTTATCTTCGATCCACTTCACTTGTACACAATAACCATACTATTTATATATGTATCTATCTATTTATACCTTTGAAAGAGCAATTCTTGTATATTTTTATATTGTTATATATTCAGGATCTCGGAAACGCTGTCAGCGATTTCCGTGAAACTTAGTATGTAGGTGGTTTCGGGAGCGATAAATCGATCTAGCCAAATTTTAGAAAACTTTTTTATCTGAGTTTTCAAGCAATTAAAAAATATAGCTAGTATATAAATGTAAATTTTGGCTGCCGCTGTCAAAACAAAAATAGATCAGATGGAAATCAGTTGCTTCAAAAATCTGTCTAACCCCAGTTCGAATCCGAGTGACTGCAAAAGAGATCTTTTATAACGCATTTTTTTTATAAATAATGCTAATTTTGTGAGGCAAACCGTACAGTTTATTTTAGTTTAAAAATATTTTTTAAAGAACCGAGCTAGGCTCGGTCGCCCAGAGACTATTACATAAAACACCACCAATAATATATAATATATAACCGAATAAAAAATGACCGCGGATAACATATAAAATGCTAGATGACATTCTAAGATCCTGTCAAAAACTGGACACATAAATAATCTTATAATACGCATATCTGAGCGTAAATATGTTTTTGTGTACGACATGTATTTTAGAGGTGTCAGGGGTGTCGAATAACATCATAAGACTTGAGACACCCAAGCCAACCTCACCTGCACGTGGTGCACCCTGCTGAATAACGAACGAGGCAATGGCGCAAGCGGGGTGGTAGGGTTTTACAGCCCGATTGGGTGGCAACCACCATGTATATGGCGAAAAAGCCCGTAATAGTGATTCGCTTCTACGCGTTTCGGGATCAGCCTATGCATATCCAGCTTATTACAGGCCGGCATGATAGTGGCAACCAGCGATGGACAGTGTGTCAATCGGTGGTCGCTATTATTTTTGGATTGTACTGTGCTTACCATCAGGCATAGTGCAGTCACTTTGCCGTGCTACAATAAAAAAATGTATATACCCATTTTATTATTATTAACCCTACAAAATATCACAAATACTGCAATCAAGAGAAATTTATTGCTGATACAGGTGGCGTCCAATGTGCGTATAGGCGACATTCTGACCCTGGTCGTGTCTTTGGAGAAGCAGCGTCAATTCGGTCTACTGGTCTCCGAGTGTACTGTGAACGACGGCTTAGGCTGGGCGGAACAAAGCCTTATCGCTAATGATGGGTAAGTTTAGTAGAGCCTGCGTAAGGTCCGAATGCTGAAGTGGTACTACCATCATAATTTTTGCCATAATTAAATAAGAGTAACTCTTCTGCATTAGATAAAAGGGTGTGAAAGGTGTAACATATGTTTTTTTTTAAGACAGAAGCAATGATATACAATAATTAATTATTAGATGCATCAAACGTAATCCTCGCCGATAAAAAACAAAATACAATCACTTGCATTATTGGGTTCTAGCCTCTGCTCGCGACTTCGTTCGCTTGTAATAGTTACTCGGGACTAACGTTAAAACACAGCCAAAGCCACCTGATTAGGCCTCGGCTCAAGCCTAGGTTCGATCACTGGGTAGGGAGCCCTTGAGTGCGTTGCTTGCGCGATACGGTGACACACAAACATACATCACTGCTGCAACACTAAACGATCACCCACACACACGTGCACGTCTACACGCTTACACATGAAAGTGGAAGGGTTTACTTTTTTTTCCCTTATCGAACTGAAAAACTCAATTTTCCGATAATAAATATATGGAGGAGTTGTTGAGGCGTATATGCTTGGTACACATATACGTTTCAACAACTCATACATGTATGAATAGTTAGCTAGGTTAACTAAGATAGGTCGCGATTTTGCATGCAACAGGCAACAGCCAAGCCGAGGTGTGCCGTGCACCCTTGAGCTGGTTGCCATAATGAAATCGGCCGAGTGCCTTAAACGCTCGCCTTAGTAGTCCGGTAAAGCTGTTAAGACCTTGCTGGGTGAAAAGCGTAGTCATTTCTAAAAAAAAAAAAACGGCGAAAGCCCTCAAGAGGAAATAAAACCCCGATTTTTAAACATTCTTCATTGGTGCTCCGCCCCTATTACTCTTAGCGAGATGACATATAGCCTATAACCATCCTCGATAAATGAGCTATATTACATTGAAATAATTTTTCAAATCGCACCAATAGTTCCTGAGATTATTCCCTACAACGTCACAAACTTTACCTCTTTATAATATTAGTATAGTTAAGTAAACCTGACAATAATAAAATTCAAAAATATTGATTTGAACTGATAACTTCGAATTAAGTTTAGGAAAATCAACGTTATTAGAAGTAATTTTGAATAATATGGGCTACGAATGGATGCCCCGCGGCGTGCTCCTGTATGGAGCACATCTCATCTGCTACGCGGATGACATCCGTTCTTAGGCGCGCATAAAGAGGTTGGATCTCAGGGTGACCCTTGAGAAGACCGAGACCTTGTTATTTCACGGGCCTTGGTGAAGGCTATCACCTGAGGTCCACATAATGGTGGAGGGCGCCCTGATCAGGGTGCGAGCGCTGGTGCGCTGGTGCGCTGGTGGTTTGAACCCCATTTTGCGGGACATTGTACGATCCCTTGCCGTCCCAACAATTATGGTCTGTTGGTACACCGTAGGGTTTTAGTCCGTGCGAGTCGGACATAACCCACCCTCTCCCCCGGGATTGTGGTGAATGCATAAAGGATTTCCCTACGTTAAAAAAAAGTAATTTTAAGCAGATAATTATAACTGCTCTTTCTCGCCGTTTCACGAGGGACAACATATGATAATGAAATATATATGTCCTACGAGGAGACTATTCTCGGTGTTCAGTATTAATACCTTATTGTGAAAGATCTCAGGTTATTGAAATTATTCTAGGTATTTAAAAAATTAACTCGGAGACATAACAATTCACAGCTCAAAGTATTAAGACTAGGGTCGTGAAAATTTGCCCTTCACAATTTACATGATCGGTGTAAACACTGTGTGGGGAAGAGTGTTGAAAACACCGGTTCTCATCCGATCACCGAAATTAATTACTGAATTTTTGTATTTAATAAAAATGAATATTTATACATTAAAATAAATAAACACGCTTTATTTTATGAAACAAATGGGTAATGCTTTATCTTATTATGCCATAGCAGATTCCTGTCGTAATCTGTACTTTTATGTGTATAACTTATACAAAACAATTTCGATGTTTCACATCTGCCAGGCGTCCTGTGGCGGCTCAATTTTTGTCTGTTAACTTCCCCTGTTTGATAAAAATTTTTGAAACCATAATTTGTACATATATATATTCAAAAACCCAAGTTTAAAACAGACGTAGATGGCAGTATAGTTATCTTCATTATATTCAAAGCTGTCTATATAAAATATTAAAAATAGGTATTACGTAATATTGAGGAACGAACGACAAACGATTAAAAATACCAGGTCACCGTCTGAATAAATTAACGCGTGTGTCGAAACTGTTGCGTAAAATTCAAATACAATGATTATATTATACATTTTTAAATTATCTATACTAATATTGTAATACGAAGGTGGTAGAACCACGCTGAAGCTATTACTGGTTTCAGCATAAATGGGTCGGCTCGCTCGCTCGCTCTCATAGAAACACCGACGTGAAGTAACAGTGCTTGCATTGTTGCGTTTCATTTGGTCAGTGAGAGCGCTAGAGGCCCACTTCCCCAGGCTCCCTCCTATCTACACCCCTTCCCACCTTCCTTCATCCCTCTTCCCCGTCCCCCAAACACAGGCTGACAACGCACTTGCGACTCCCCGATGTTGCTAGTGTCTATGGACGGCGGCTATCACTTAATATTAGGTGACCCACCTGTCCGTTTGCCTCGTATGATATAGAAAGTATATAAAGAGGTAAAGTTTGTGAATTTGTGATTTTGTGACGTTGTAGGGTGTAATCCCAGGGACTACTGGTCCGATTTGACTAATTCTTTTGGTGTTATATAGCTCATTTATTGAGTTCGGTTATATGCTATATCGTCACGCTAATACCAAAAGGAACGGAGCACAATTGAAGAATCTTTCAAAACGGATTTTTTTTTCTCTTGAGAGCCTCCGCTGCGTTTTATCGTTAGCCGAAAGTAATTATTCAACGCGAACAAAGTAGCAGGCAGAGACTAGTTTAGTATAAAATATGTCATTTTTATATGTCTCTAGCTTTGTCCGCAGTTCTGCTCGCATTTATTATTATTTGTTGAAGAAATATGTAAGTTAATGCATTGCATGTAATTTTTTTATTTCATTAATATTAGCTGTGAGTTTTCTGAAATAATCAAAGTAAAAAAAAACAGTAAAATTAATCTACACAAATAAAATTTAAAATATAAACAGTCGTTACAGTTTGAAGGGTTCTTTCTCAAAACCAAAATCAAAATCACTTTATTCAATTTAGGCCCTAAGAAGGCACTTAAGAACGTATATAACGTATAAATATAATATTTTGTAGGTGGTAGAGCCCCGCTGAAGCTATTTTTGGTTTCAGCATGAATGGGTCGGCTCCTCCGGGGTAGTACCACCCCTCTCACAGATAACCGACGTGAAATAACAGTGCTTGCATTGTTGTGTTTCGTTCGGTCAGTGAGAGAGTCGGAGGCCCACGTCCCTTCCTCTATCCTGCTTTCCCTTTCCTTCCCCTCCCCATTCTCCCATATACAGGCTGGCAACGCACTTGTGACCTCCCTGATGTCGCTAGTGTCTATGGACGGTGGTGATCACTTAACATCACGTGACCCACCAGTTCGTTTGCCTCCTTTGATATTATAAAAAAAAAAAAAAAACATCATAGCTACCACCAGTTCGGATAAACAATCCAGTCATCGAGAAGAACCATCCAGAGACTCGATCTGGTTTAACTTTTTTTTTAATACTTAGAATGTATTACGTACATGTCAGAAATGTCTTAATGGATGCACAGAGATGAGTCAATTCCAGACATCACGATCGTTTACATACTGATTCACTCTATAATAGCCCTTTGAGAGCAAAACCCGCTTGACATGGCGCTTAAATTCACAATCCGGCAAATCGGTAATATCCTTTGGGACTCTATTATAGAACCTCACACTATTTCCCAAACAAACAAGAACAATATCTCTATACGGTTATGTTATTATTTCTATATTGAACAGGGTTCCCTAGAACTTACAATAAATAAATAATGGTGAAAACTTCATGAAAATCCGTTAAATAGTTTCTGAATTTATCGTGAACAGACAGACATAGCAAAAAACTTTATCTATACATACAGTTAGAATGTAAATCTACATTTTTACCGACCCTCCTGATTTAATCACGTCAGCGAACGATCAGTACCAGCCTGTCCCTCGAAACAGAGCGTGCTCACGTCCACGCCCGCGTAACCACAGATCACGCCGCCGTGGTCTGGGGGTTAATTTCGCTCCCGCACACCCAATTAGGCCTCGCACGGTAACGGCTCAAGCCTAGGTTCGACCCCTCGATAGGGAGCCCTTGAGTGCGTTGCTTGCGCGATATGGTGACACACAAATATACATCACCGCTACAACACTACACGATCACCCCCACACACGTGCACGCCTACACGCTTACACATGAAAGTGGAAGGGTTTACTTTTTTTCCCTTATCGAACTGAAAAACTCTCAATTTTCCGATAATAAATATCTGGAGGAGTTGTTGAGGCGTGTATCCTTGGTACACATATACGTTTCAACAACTCATACATATATGAATAGTTAGCTAGGTTAGCTAAGATAGGTCACGTTTTTGCATGCAACAGGCAACAGCCAAGCCGAGGTGTGCCGTGCACCCTTGAGATGGTTGCCAAAATAAAATCGGCTGAGTGCCTTAAGCGCTCGCCTTAGTAGTCCGGTGAAGCTGTTAAGACCTTGCTGGATCAATAGCGTAGTCATTTCGAAAAAAAAAAATCGACGTGTTTCACACGTTTTTTTCAATTTTCGTGACAAAAATTATTGCAAGTATATAGGAATAAGTAATAGAATACATTTCAGTCACTCTTAGAAATGTGCCAAGGAAATAATAAAGCATATTCTCGAAAGTAACTTTGTGTCATCAAAATCGTTCAACTCTATCAAAAGTTAATGTAATTTGAATGACGGCTCGAGTTATTTACGAGAGAAAAGTAGATAATAAATGGATTTAGTATATTCAGATGACTTTATTAGTCACTAGCCTCTGCCCGCGACTTCGTTCGCGTGGAATAGTTACTTTGGGCTAACGCAAACACGTAACGGAAGCTCTCAAGGAAAAAAAAGCCCCGATCTTGAAACATTCTTCACTGGTGCTCCGCTCCTATTGGTCTCAGCGTGATGCTATAGCTTATAACCATCCTCGATAAATAAGCTATATAACACTGAAAGAATTTTTCAAATTGGACCAGTAGTTCCTGAGATTGCCCCTATAACGTCACAAATTTACAAACTTTACCTCTTTATGATATAAACTTAGTATAGATTGCTTTTTTTACATTAAGGTCACGCAGACGGAGTTGCGAGTACAGCTAATTATAATATGTAGTGATAAGATTCGCTTATTTAATGAAACATGTTACAATATTTAATAAATAATATGATATGATTACAGATGCCCGTTAGATGGAGAGATAATGGGTATGTTCCAATATTCGAGCGACAAGCAAGAGGCTCGCGTCTCATTCCCCGCGCACAAGTTTCCATACACGGCGAGCGTGTACTACACTTGTGAAGTGAAGTTATGCGACTTAAATCACCCTACTGACTGTGTAAGTCTATTAAAATTAGCTTGTATGACCTACCAGGTTCTGCCTGCGACTTCTTCTGCGTCGCATAGTTACTTTGGGCTTACGCTAACAAGCAGCGGAAGCTCTCAAACGATAAACACCACGATTATGAAACATTTTTCATTGATGCCGCGCTTCTATTGGTCTTGACCTGGTATATTTTTTGTTATCTACTTTTCTCTCGTACTTAAATCGCGTCGTCATTAAAAATACAATAACTTTTGATAGACCGAACCTATTTTAATGAGACAAAGACTAAATGTTACTCAAAGATACGCTTTATGATTTTATTTTAGCAATGATGCTGATTCATACATATAGATGGATAGCCATTTATAAAAATGATTGAAATGTATTTTATTAATTAGTCCTAGACACCGGCAACAATTTTTACAAAACCTAAAAGGTACAGACACGTCGGATTGTTATCTTATGTATAGACTAGCCTCTGCCCGCGACTTCGTTCGCGTGGACATAGTATAATTTGGGCTAACTAATATGCAGCGAAGCTCAAGAGGAAAAAATCCCGTTTTTTAAACATTCTTCATTGTTGATGACATATTGGTCTTGATGTCATATTGGTCTTGTCTTGATTGGTCGTGATGATATATAGCCTATAACCATCCTGGATAAATGAAATATATAACAATGAAAAAATTTTTCAAATCGGACCAGTAGTTCCTGAGATTACCCCCTACAACGTCACAACATCACAAACTCACAAACTTTACCTCTTTATAATATTAGTATAGATTAATGGCCTCAATATTTTATTAATTACAAATTAAATGACTGTCATTGTTAATTATTGTTATTAATTGCAAATTTTGTCAGTCTCTAACAGATGGCGCTTTAAACTTTTTTAGTGACAAAAAACTGTAGGACCAACTATTATAGATATCTCCTAGATGGCGCCATCATTTAATTATTATTTTAATTAAATTTGTAATAACCAAGCCACAAGAACGCGTGACCGGGTCTGTTAGTATGTGTATATATAGGGACACGCATATCTATAGAGTACACGCTATAGGTATGTAGAGAACAACGTCCACTCATCGTTTTCCGTTCCAGTATAAAATGTACATATGTCCTAGTCCGGTTATAGCCGTATAGGCAAACATACGTGTGTGGAGTAAATCCGTAGTTATATGTAATTAGTAATATCCTTGACTGTGTGAAATTAATATAAACTCTGATTATTCGGAAATACTGACTTTCATTAATCCAATCGGGCTCACACGGAATATATACATCTACAAAATACACCAAAACCGAAAGTATACATATGTTAAAAGGATAAACCAGATCGAGTTTCTTCCTAGTTCTTCTCGATGACTGAGTTGTTTTTTCAAACCGGTGGTAGTTTTGACATTGACAAGCGCCTTCTCAGGGGCCTATATTCAATAAAGTATTTCTTTAATTTTGATTCTTTATAACGTTTCAACTAATAATCTGCAGGAACCATGCTCGCATAAAAAGCCACGTGCCCGTCGAGACACAGACGATGAAGGTTCCCCAGCCACGGTGGAACTCTTCTCTGGGTTATATGTCAACGAAGTTGATTCTCTTGACAATGATGAAGTTACCAGTGAGAAGGTAAGATGGATACCATTATTTATGTTTAAACTTAATTGTGTAACAATTCATTTGCGGTTCAAGATGTATGGCTATGGAACTCGCTGTCTTCTGTTATTAGGCAAGTTTAGGTAGGTGGTAGAGCCCCGCTGAAGCTGTTTTTGGTTGCAGCATCAATGGGTCGGCTCCTCCGGGGTAGTACCACCCCTCTCACAGATAACCGACGTGAAATAACAGTGCTTGCATTGTTGTGTTTCGTTCGGTCAGTGAGAGAGCCGGAGGCCCACGTCCTTTCCTCTTTCCTGCTTTCCCTTTCCTTCCCCTCCCCCTTCTCCCATATACAGGCTGGCAACGCACTTGCGACGTCCCTGATGTCGCTAGTGTCTATGGACGGTGGTGATCACTTAACATCACGTGACCCACCAGTTGGTTTGCCTCCTTTGATATAAAAAAAAAGTTCTCTTATAATAGATGAAAGATTCATCGATATTACCTCTCGTTGACCTCTCGTTGACTTTTAACTTTATTTTTGGCAATCAATCTTTCAGATTATTACTGCCATTGTCACGTAGTCAATAATATTACGAGCGTCGTACGATCATTCAATATATTTTAAGCGTCGTGTGAATTAATATTCTAACAAGATGGTGGCTCCCTTGTTAGAACCTTGCAGGGAGTTTTTGTGGCATCTCCGAATTTCATGCTGCGTGGTATTATTTTCCATTCACTTCACTTATGCACAATAAACTAACTATATTACCTGAAACACCACCAAATTTACAAAATATAGAGTCAAATAACACAAGATTATGAATAAAATATAAAATCCACTACATGAAAGACTAAAATCCTGCCAAAATGTCCACTGCGTTATTTATATTTTTTTTCTGTACTTTTTGTATTTTGTGTGTATTTTAAATTGTCACCGAATATTTTAAAAATTAAATCTCTTCTAAGGTTAGACTGGAAGAGATCGCTGTAAGCAATAAGCCCGCTTAACTGTACACGTATATAAAAAATCAATTGCAGTTTAATTTTTATAAGTCGTCAGTCGGAAAACAGAAAACATCTCCGTCCTCTGTGCCTCAGCTGATTTTCTTCATACCATTTAGTAGCTACTGACGAGCTTTAGCTTGACCACTTTAAAATGGAAAAAAGTTTCTATGGTCGAAGTTCGAAGACTGCATGAGCACTCATATAAATAAGAATCAAGTATTGAATGTGTGTAAACGTTCCACTTCAAAACGGCTGCACCTATTTGGCAAATTCTGTTTTTGTTGTGCTCACAATTGTTTGGACAAGATTTGTATGTAAGGAAATTTTTGAAAAATCCTACGGTGTAGTGTAAATTCTGAGTTAAAATCTCCATCTAAAAGAGTGAGACGGAAAAAATATTTTCAAAACATATTGACAATACTGACAGATCAACGTTCATTTGTTTAGTTGTTATTTTGTTTTATTAATGATCGTGCTGTAAAAGGTAGAATTAGAGTTTTTGCAGGGATTTTAATCTACCATGTAGTGGATTTTATATTTTATTCATAATCTTGTGTTATTTGTCTGTATATTATGTGAATTTGGTGGTGGTTTACGTAATATAGTTAGTTTATTGTGCATAAGTGAAGTGAATGGAAAATAATACCACGGAGCATGAAATTCTGAGATGCCACAAAAATCCATCTTGTTAGAATATTGACTCGCAAGACGCTTAATATTGAAGTGACCGCACGAAGCTTGTAATATTATTGACTACGCGACAATGGCAGTAATAATCTGAAAGATTGATTGCTAAAAATAAAGTTAAAAGAAAAGGTAGACTTAATCTCATTTTTTTTCTTTAATATATCTATTAAAACCCCATTTTATGCACGCCAATTGACGGTGAGAGCTCACATACCCGTCAATGGCGAACGAAAATCTATAAGTTAATTGACTCAAACAAAAGTCTCTTTTTGTATGCAAAGCTGCAACATCACATTGTGACCCGTTTCTAAACGTCAGGAATTTAAATTTTAACGTCGCAACAATTTAAAAACTCAAGTTCACCTAAGAATTGTTTTTTTTTTTTTGCTATATGGCTTCTGTCCATATAAATAATTTTGCCAATGTCAAGTATGACAAATCCACATTTCAAACCTGAATTGTACAGTGTAATGCAGAATAAACTAACATCGAAATAGTAGTCCGGTGAAGCTGTAAAGGCCTTGCAAGGCCAACAGCACAGTCAGTTCGAAAAAAAAAAACATCGAAAAAAATTAAATTAATTGATTAATATTTGGCCTCAAAAACTAAGTTGTTATTTGTTTTTCTTTATTCTAGAAGGAAGACGAGATCTGCATATCTCAACGGAACTTCGCCCTAGTAATTTGCATCGCAGGCGTCATCCTAATGATATGTGTCATCGCGGCCATCGCATTCATATTGGCCAGGAGGCGCAACCCGAAAACTTACTCCAGAACAGGCAGTTCCCTATACAGTGGCCCATATACTAACACGGGATACTCACATACAAGCTAAATAAATATTCTAATCATTTAACATACATGGATTAGATGTAGATACTGTTAGATGTCGTCGAGCTTTAGCATTTTTAATTCCATTACGAAGGTGTGAGAATATTAGGCCATTATTTTTTTGATTCGAATGAAATGCTATCTGTGCCATTATGAATGGGTAAATAACTTTCATCGAAAATTGGCAATCGAATTAATTAGTAAAAATAGATTATTAGTCGATTAAAATTCGGATTGGTGCGACCTGAATACTAGAAATAATTTCACGGATGAGACGATAATTATGACAAAATCCACTGCCGTTTTATGGTATATATGCAATAAATTAATTGACAATATTAAAAGACATGTTGTGTTCAGAATGCCACAACGAATGAGTCATGTTAAGATTAAGATTTTAGTGATTTACCATTTAAGTTAGTATATATATTTACCACAAAGGAGTGAAGATTGTTATTCTGTGACAAAAATTGCAATTTTGTGATCTACTGAGTTTGACAGTTTGAAGTTGACATCGAATCGACAAAAACTAACTTCAGATTGTTTAAAATAACCTCAAAATTTTAATGTTAGCTACTTTATATTACAAATCACTCATTCGCTCCGCAATTTAAAAAATATGAATTGTAATATTTTGTGATAATCCTTGCATTATATCCTTCTTTGATTATTATCGTATTAATGTACTACTATATTATTTTTGTAATAATAAGTGATGGTTGCCTTGCATTACGTAATTTAATAGATCGATCAACATATTTACGGGAAATGTTGGTCACAAATACTATAGGAGGGTTTATATTATAGGTGTTGTGAAGCTGAAATTTACTGTTTTGTATTTTCGACAGAAATATTTTAGGTGAGATTTCACACAGGGTTTTAATCCAATTTAAAAATATATATCGGGGAGCCACTATTGACCTGTGATACTGCGCTACTAACTAAATCGAGGGTGGTACTAATGACTTCAAATGCTACTGGTTGAAGTTATCGGTTGTTATTTACTCCGGTGTGAGACGCCATTGATTGGAAGTATCGGCTGTTTATATACCTCGATGCCTGATAAGGCAACCGACGACTAGATACTAGGCATACTCGCTCAGACAGTTGGGCTAGTCACGTTTATGGATAATTTATTCTAACTATATTGTGTTGTTCTTCTGTATCGATTAACGTTTTATTCGATTATTCTTGGTGAATTAATCGATGAAATCATAAGAATGAGATCATAATGGATGACGCCATACTTTTACGTGGATGTCACTATATCGCTGCCCCGATATTTTATGATATGACAGTAAATATTCAGTCGCACTTCACCTTTCACTTCAATGGTGGCGGGAGCTTCACATACTACAGTCATATGAAAATTATAATTTCAGTTCACGATGTGAGTTTTTATCAAGGTTTGAGAATATTTTAGGCACTGTATAAACATATGAACTGAAAATATAATTTAATACAATTTATCATTGATGCCATATTTTTAAGTATATAAATAAATTAAGAACTCCGTCCGTACGAGGTGCTATTTTGAGCTTTTATTTTAAGTTGCTTATATTATCTGCTTAATCTGTGCGACAACGAATTTTAACGGTACGCGTTTCATAATTACCCCATTGAGAGTTTTAGTTTGACTAATATTTTTTTAACTAGTATTTTTTTAATGCAATGGGGTTCTGGAACGGTATCGTGTTTTGACAGTGTACGAATTTTTTTTAACAAATATACTGACTCGATAAGATATCGATGTTTTATTTTTAGACGCAACCCTATCCCATGTAACTGCTAATCTATACTAATATTATAAAGAGGTAAAGTTTGTGAGTATGTGACGTTGTGAATTGTTACGTTGTAGGGGGTAATCTCAGGAACTACTGGTCCGATTAGAAAAATTCTTTCTTTGTTATATAACTTATTTATCGAGGGTGGTTATAAGCTATATATCATCACGTTAAGACCAATAGGAGCGGAGCCCAGATGAATAATGTTTAAAAATCGGGGTGTTTTTTCCTCTTGAGAGCTTTCGCTGCATATTCATTAGCCCGAATTATCTATATCCACGCAAACGAAGTCGCGGGCAGAGGCTAGTTTTGTATAAAGATCGAGGACGTAGCTGCCATAATACTGAACCTCCGAGCTATATGTGTGAGCTACGTATAGGTGGTAGTCACGCTGAAGCTATTATTTGTTTCAGCATGAATGGGTAGCACCACCCTCTGACAGAAAATTGACGTGAAGTAACAGTGCTTGCATTATTGCGTTCGATCAGTGAGAGCGCCGGAGACCCATCTTCCCTTCTCGCCCCTCTCCTATCCCATCCCTCTCCCTTTCTCTCCATTCCCCCAAACATAGGCTGGCAACACACTTGCGACTCTTGTGGGGTTGCTAGTGTCTATGGATGGCGGTAATCGCTTAACAACAGGTGACCCGCCTGTTCGTTTGCCTCCTATATGATTAAAAAAAAAACTACTTAATTCTTCTTCAAATTTAAAAGCTAAATTTAACTGAATACAACAATAATGTTCCTAGATTACATATTTCTAAGATAAGCAATATTTATTTAACAATATACAATTAAATTATCTATAACAAAAACTCTTTACTAAAAGGATATGGCGCTATATACGGAACTTATAGCAGCAAAAAAAAAGCATTAAAATCTTAGTCTGACTATCGGCCTCTTTGCTTTATATGGAAAAGCGCAAAAAGACAGATCTTCGAAATATTGGCAGATTGACGTTCAGTTACTCCGTTTCTATTTAATTTCATTACAACACTATACTGTACCGCACTATTATACCCCTCAAATGTACTGGCTAGTGATAAATAGGCACCTATTATCAGTATTTCTAACACTAGACTATTATGCAGTGGCGTAACTATAGGGTGGCAGGGCTGGCAAAATGCCACGGGCCCCCGACCCAAGAGGGCCCCGGTCCAAGAGGCCGCAAGTTCAAAAATATTTTTTGACATTGTACCTGAGTATTTTATTTTATTTGAAAAGTATATATTTATAAGTTGTGCTTAAAATCCAAAGTGTGGCAACTAAAGACTATAATACAATTTCAAGTTAAACGTAAAGAATTTCAACCAACGTAAACAAAAAGATGTTGATTCATTTTCATTCGTTATCCGTGACGAGTAATTTTACGTACTTATGACCGTCAAAAAGTCGTCAATCAAAATACCGGTAATTGCACTTCTCTATTCATTTTCGAACGCATCCATCCCCACGCCCGCGTAACCACAGATC
The DNA here is from genome assembly GCA_014332785.1 of Antheraea mylitta. NCBI lineage: Eukaryota > Metazoa > Arthropoda > Insecta > Lepidoptera > Saturniidae > Antheraea > Antheraea mylitta. Next base: position 2,608,734 of record JACEII010000073.1, on the reverse strand, counting down.
GCGCCACCGCGGTTTGGGGGTTAACTTCGCTCCCGCACAACCGATTAGGCCTCCCACGGCAGCGGCTCAAGCCTAGGTCCAATCCCTCGGTAGGGAGCCCTTGAGTGCGTCGCTTGCGCGATACGGTGACACACTCATACATCACTGCTACAACACTACACTATCACCTCCACACACGTGCACGCCTACACGCTACACATCTTTGTGGAAGGGTTATTTTGTGAAAGATTTTTTCCCTTATCGAACTGAAAAACTCTCCAAATTTTCCGATAAAAATATATGGAGGGGTTGTCGGGGCGGATATGCTGGTACTCATATGCGTCTCGACAACTCAAACATATATGAATAGTTAGCTAGGTTAGCTAAGATAGGTCGCGATTTTTGCATGCAGCGGGCAACAGCCAAGCCGAGGTGTGCCGTGCACCCTTGAGCTGGTTGCCATTATAAAATCGGCTGAGTGCCTTAAGCGCTCGCCTTAGTAGTCCGGTGAAGCTGGTAAGTCAATAGCGTAGTCAGTTCGAGAAAAAAAAAAGAACGCATCCATCGCTTTATACATATTTTGTGTAAGTTGGCAGCGCGGGTGAACATTGACAATCGGGGAATTCCCCATTTTGTTTTCACTTTTTTCGTGGCGCTGCTGCTGGGGCGAGCTAGCAACATTATGTTAGAGAAATTCCGGATTTGATATTTTTGTATGAGGGCTCTACTGACTGCGTATTCTTTGTGTGATTATTTTGACAATTGGTGATTTGTATCTTTGATTTTTTGTATTTGTTCTTTTATTGAGTATGAAAATGGTGGCAAAGTAAAGTTGATTGTGAAAGTTAGATTTTAAAATGTCTATATATAAGAGTCTATGATCAAAAAAGAAAAATCTTTTTGGCGCCAAGTACTTTCTAGGCTCCTTGATATTACTCTAACACTTTCAACGTGTAATTTAGTCCTTCGTGGCCACAGAGAAAACACAGATAGCAGTGATCCAAACACCAAAGGAATCTTTTTGAGTATTATTGACTTATTAGAAAAATATGACCCGATTTTACAAGAATTGTTAAATAAACCATAGGGCCAGATAAAATATTTAAGTCCAAAAATACAAAATGCGCTAATTTCTGTCTTGGTTCTAAAAGTAGAAAATGCACTCATCAATGAAATAAATGCCACACCTTTCTACTCTATCATATTCGATACAACTCAAGATATTTCAAAAATTGATCAAATGTGTGAACTTTACCTTTATTGTATGATCGAAAAAGACGGTAATGGGATCCCAAAGGCACTTGTCATTAAACAAACATTTTTATGATTTCATGAAGTTAAGGATCAAACTGCCTTAGTAATGTCCAACCAAATTATTAAATCCATAAATGACAAAAATATTCCTCTAAATAAGTATCGAGGACAAGAATATAATGGTAATAACACAATGAAAGGGTTTTATGATGAAGTTGAAAAACTCATAAAAGATGTCGAGCCAAATACCGTATATGTTCACTGTGCTGCTCATAATTTAAATCTAGTACTCAATGATGCAGTGAGAGAGGTTATTGATATGCAACATTTTTTTGAGACAGTTCAACAAATTTATAATTTTTTCGGGCATAGTATCAAAAGATGGAATATTTTATCATGTTTTATATCTAATACAAAAAGTGAGTCTTCAACTTCAATAACATTAAAAACATTAAACTCTACTAGATGGGCAGGACGTTATGATGCCATTTTTGCTTTAAAAGTTCAGTTTGTTGAAGTCCAAAAAGCGCTAACGAAAACAATTCTGCTAAATTGCAAATCAGATGAAAGAAATGAAGCTGTTTCACTCAAAAAGAAGATCGAACTACAATTTTATTATGTTATTGTTTTTCCATTGCAAGATCCTACTTACTATCGATGCAGCCTCTAAAGTACTTCAGTCTAATAAAGCCACCGATCTTTCAAATGCCTTAAAACGTTTGAAAATTTGTCTATAAGAATTGGAAAGTTATCTTTAAAGCAAGGACATGAATCTGAAAATTTAAAAATGTAAGCAAATAGTGTAGCAGAAAAATGGTCCATCACCCGTGAATTTTCTAAAACTAGTCAGAGGAAGGTAAAACGCCATTTTGATGAGCTTTGCGAAGATGAGCGTCTCCAAGATCCGGAAAGTTTGTTCAAAGTGAACATATTTTATCGAGTATTGCACATCATTATAAACCAACTGAAATCGCATCTCCTTCCAATGAATAAAATTGTTTCAAATTCCAGTGTTTTGCAGCCTTCCAATTTAAAAGTTTTAAATGACACTGATCTATTTATAAAAGCTCACAAATTTTCTGAGATGTTTAAAAATGATATATCTGAATCATTTGCCAGGGAAATTCTCAGTTGCCGATCCACTTTCAGAGACGAAAAAGAATAATCTTTATTATATACCTTATTCGTATTATTGACCTTGCTGATTTATTAATAATAAAAAATCAATTTATGTCCTGCAGCTTTCTTGAAGTGCACTGCATTAATGTTAATTCTTACAATTCCTGTGATTACAGCTAGTGCTGAACGATCATTTTCAGAACTGAAATTAATACAAACCTATTTAATAAACTCTATGAGATAAGACAGGTTATGTAACTTGGCTATTCTGTCTATTGAAAATTCTATGGCTCAATTTTTAAACTTTTATGATGTTATAGATACTTTCGCGGAACAGAAAGCTCAAAAAAAGATTTTTCTTAATAAATATCTTATAGAAATTAAATTGTTATTTTTATTTCATTCTAAATATATTCAGGTTTTCTCACGATGTTTCTTCACCGAAAAGCTAGCAAATATATGATGAATGCATTGAGATATTATGTCCTATGAATGAATGTGAAGTCTCCATTCCCTCTCGCCTAAAAGAGGCCTATGCCATTAGTGGGACATATACAACGTGTAATGGAATTCGTTGAATATCTCAAAGTTTATTAAAATTAAACTAAGTGCAACGTGGCGATTTTTACTGATAGAAAAAGAATTTGCCACGGGCCCCAGGTGGTATAGTTACGCCACTACCATTATGTAGGGACTTCACTTTAGTTCGAATCAGACCTCGAAGCAAATACGACTTACTTAATCTCACACTTTGATTATTATAAACTATTGTTTATAAGAATAGCCTATTGTGATCTAGTGTGCATTTTTTTAAAGATTCGATTTTTGTCTTTATAACAGCACGGTATTGGAAGGATAATTTGGGTTTATTTTCTTCTTTACTGGTGGGTAGCTAACACAAAATAAAACAAATACAATATTTATATGAATTTATTTATACAATTATATTGTGATATATATTTATTTACATATAAAAAATATAAAACAATAAGTAATCAAATTAAAAACACAAAAACAATAATTTATTTATAACTAAAGTCATATTAATTAAGAACGCTAATTTTACTATATTTTCTAACTAGATTAGGTATACGTACTTAATCTTATATCTCGATTGCATCTTAGTAGAGACGTCCACTTGTTATCGATAAATTAAAATATGTCGGTAAACATTTCATGGATACACTAGTGCAGTAAAATATTGAATCGACAATGTTTTTGGATATATAAAACCCTTTAATTATCCAAGAACGTAACATTTTATAATAATTAGGACAATTTCCTTAGTAAAGTAGGATATATTTAGACATAAAAATATGAACGATATTGTCAGATGTGACTTATTTGATTCGTCCAATCATTTCACTTATTTTTAGTTAAGGGTTAGCAAAAATCCTCAATACCGAACAAAATATTATTAAAACATATTGTACCAAAATACAGGAATATAATGATGTATTCGAAGACGTAAGTCAGTTAATCGACGCTACGGGTGTTATTACAAAAAAGTTAAATACGGTTTGAATAATTTCCTTAAAAAAAGTTCATATAAAATGCATTAAATAAAATGTATTAAAGGAAAGTTCGAGTTATCCTTTTTTCGCAAGTCTAACCTATCCTAAGCAAAGCGAAACAAAAGAGCAAGATGGCGAACATACAGCGAGCGCGTTGCATTTAAAATGTAACCTTCTTAAAGCAAATATTCAATACGTATTTAACATCTTTGCAATAACGTCGCATATTGTTACAATCGACACATACAATATTGAGTAGGACTCCATTAGTATAAAATATTTGAAACCAAAGTATTTATTAAGCCTATTACAGTGGACAGAGATGTTCTAATATAATCTAACGGTGATAAATGTAAATGATTAATTTAGACATTTTTGACACAACAATGAAACTAGTTGACTATGATTAACTATGATAATACACCCAGAACTAAATCCACCAAATTATCCCCTTTACTATAAAGAAGCAATAAGTTTTTAAGCTCCATACAAAGGAGTGGAGACCTTATGAGGCACAGGTCAACAGTCTGTCGGCAGAATAAGTTTTAAACAAATACCGTATTTATTACAAATTTGAAAAACTTACAACAATAACAAGTTATTTAATTCAAAATTATAATTTTAAAAAATTGGCTTCACATTTAATAAACATGATACACCATTTTAAGACTTGGATTTTAAAAATCAACAGAGAGGTTTTTCTTCGAATTAAAAACATTGCCTCCAATCGAATAAGTTTGAATACCACAATACATGTACGATTTAAAAACAGTGTTGCCAAATGTTCAACTATTACCCGAAAAGTGTGATGTTTACACGTTGGTAAAGATTAACAGCTGCGAACAGGTTGTACTCCAGATCTCTTATCTTAAGGAGGATCAAACGCCTATAGAATATTAAAAAAGCTTTTAAGGGTATCAATATTGTACGGTTATGATGCATTTTTCACATCACCCTTCGATAATCAATCGAGATTTATTTTTAAACTGGCATCACTATTAAATGTCACAATATGTCAAAATAACAATACACATTAATTTCCTTTAAAAGCATCTAACTAATGATTGAAACAATAATAACATACTTTTGCAGCTCAACACCAATCATGGCGTGAACTGCTCCTGTAAAACTTAGGATAAAAAAAACACTAAATCTTAAATACTAAGCAATCCTTCAGTCTTACATATAACACTTATAATTATGCAGATCATAACATTATTAGTGTAAATTTTCAAGTCACCGTGGACGTGTAAAAAAAATTAATAAAATATATCCAACAATAGAACCTATAGGAAAAGATAAAGGCTTTCATTATTACTGACTCACACAACTATATAAGCTTAATATAATAATAATGAATAACGTTAAAATTTTATAAAAGCCGTTATAAGCAGTTTTTAATTATTCTGCTATTAAGCAATTCATAGTTTCATATTGTATTAAAATTTGTAATAATAATACGACAATTAAATGAGTATTCGTTGTTCGTAAAATGACATTCAAAGAGGAAGTGAGCTACAAAGTATTCTCCTTTTCACACTTAAGATTGTTGCATAATGCTAGCTCGTTCGCACGTCGCGATAACACTGCACATCCGTTTTTGTTATTAAATTAATCATGAAAACGGATAGTTAATAACAAAATTATGATTCTTTTTTTATACTTCATTATTCAGTTGACAAAATTTTTGGCAACCAATCTTCTAGTATTACTGCCATTGTCGAGTATGTATTGATATTACAAGTTTCTTGCGATCGTTTCAATGAACTAACAAGATGGTAGCCGTTTTCTTAGAACTTTTTAGAGAGTTTTTGTGGTACATCAGTATCCATTCTTCGTGGTGTTATTTCCAATCCACTTAACTTGCATATTATAACCAAACGATATTACGTAAAGCATCATCAAAATTACACAATATAGAGCCAAATAACACAAGATTATGAATAAAATATAAAGGCCACTAGATGACAACACAAGATCCCTCCAAAAATCCCTGCATTACAGTATTAGTCATTGCTGTAATAATCACTTTTAGTTTGATTGCATCGAACATATTATTTTGAATAAAAGTTATATTTTTGAGATAATTTGATAACTTTTAGTTTTCTAATCTATAACAACTCGGTGTCTCACGTCACGTCAAGCTCACATTATAGGTATATTTGTAACTAGAATCACAACAAGCATGCGTTATGCAAGAACCAATAGGTATGAGAGAGAAAACATCTTATTATCGTGTAATCGACACAAATTATCAACACACCAAAGAATAGAATAACAATAATTAGTGGTAAATAAGTCAACAGTATAATTCGTTATTGATTACAACCATTATTGCATTTTATAAAATTTTAGACACAAAATTCTTCGTCCATCAAACTGACATAAATGACAGCTGTCAAATATCACAATTTAAGCTATGGCAGGTTAATGAAATCGTAAATATATTTGGATAAAAATCACACGTCTTTAACAGAAAATATTTTACTCTAATAATGTTAAAATTCGTGCTTTACAAGATGTCGCTTCTCTTAAAACCATGCCGTAAATAATCACAGAATTTTCCAGACAATTTCATTCAATACTTATGCGCAGACATTCAAGTCTGTTTGTCATTATTTTTCGCATCATATTAATAAATAAAATACTTTTCATCGACATTTTCAATCCTTTTTTTTTTCAGGACACTCTCAAAATAGTGCTAACCGATGAGCTGAAGTTGTATCGACAATTCATATTATCTTACTACCTCTAATGAGGTTGCTATACTGCATTTCATATTTGATTTTTATATATTTGTGCCTATAATGTATCCTTTAACATTACCCTTTAAAATAGTGTCGGTTCATGAAAGGCGATGTTTTATCGACTGTCGATACTATGATTGATTTTTGTCATATTTTTACTTTAAGTCGACCATTTCCGATACAATATTTCATATAAATAAATCGATCACCCGCCACCACTTTATTTGGATTATACTCAACCCATAGTAAATATTAGACACAATTTAAGAACTTAATATAAGGAAAAAATTGAATGTACATATACTAACTTCATGTATCTGTGTTAATTAAAGTAAGTAAGTTAATTAAATATCCATGTAGAATTAGAAAGTTATCGACAATCGTAATAACCATAAATAATAATTCCTTAGTTATTTTAACTACATAAGCACAAAGATTTAGTTAGCATCCTTATGTTTCAGTTTGATACTTGTCGTATTGTAGGTGGTAGAACCAAACTGGTTTCAGCATGAATGGGTCGGCTCGTGCAGGGTATTACCACCCTCTCACTGAAAACCGACGTGAAGTAACAGTGCTTACATTGTTGCGTTTCGTTCGGTCAGTGAGAGCGCCGGAACCCCACTTCCCACCCTCGCCCATCCCTCTCTTCCCCGCCAACACAGCCTGGCAACGCACTTACGACTCCTCTGGTGTTGCTGGTGTCTATGGACGGTGGTGATCACTTAACATCAGTTGACCCACCTGTTCGTTTGCCTCCAATGACAAAAAAAAAATTGATTCTCTTGAAAAAAAAATTTTTAAAATAAAAAATATTAGTATAGATATAGCTCTATCTATAGTAGTGTTTCCCAACGTGGGGCCTACGCCCCACAGGGGACATTTTGATAGTTAAGAGGGGCAATTTAAAAATGGACTCGACACTACTTTAACCCTTTCGCTTTGGGTTATTTAAATGCAATGCTAGATATCGGAGACAAATTTAACAAAAAAGGCAGATTATTAAAAAAATGTAAATAATTAATAGGTATAGTTTCGTTTCACGTTACCAAAATATCAACTGGGTAATTAGAGTCGTCAAGTAAGTTTTGATATTTTACTTACGATGTTTTGGTAACAATTTAGTTGTGATTTCTTCCTAAAACCAATCATTTATATTTCTTGCGGGAACAAAATAAATTTTAAAGGTTAAAAATTATGTATGGGGTGGGGGCATGAAAAATTTAGTAACGTTAAGGTGAGGCCCGGCCTAAAAAGTTTGGGAAACACTGATCTACAGTCTATAAGTCGGGTTAAAAAAATCTCCATACAAAAAAATAAGCTATTGAATGTAACAAAAGACGCTAAGGAGATTTCCCAAAATATTGACCTTATTGTTAGATTGAGGTTCTGTTATTCAGATGTAATTTTATTTCATTACATAGATCTTGTAATGTTTGAAAGATTGGATGTCATTTTTTTTTATCCCAAGCCGGGATATGAAGCTAGTTCCAAATAAAAAATTGTTTACACAGTCTGAGACGCAAATAAATGTAAGCTAGAGAATTACACTATCAATTATTGGTGATTTCATTTCTTACAATATTTACTCTATTTTTTTTATTGATATTACATAGTGCCTCAGTATGGTAGGGCGTCATCCATATGAACAGTCATGAGGGCATCTTCTGGGTGAATTTCCAACATTGCTTCAGTACCATCGTTGAAGGGAAAAGAGACGCTTCCATCTACCACCAGACCTGAATACGCCCGAAAATTATCGATAATAGGTGGTGGTATTAGTATTCGACATCATCTATATTAATATTATAAAGCTGAAGAGTTTGTTTGTTTGGTTGAACTTTGTTTGGTTGGTTGAACGTGCTAATCTCAGGAACTACTGGTCCGATTTGGAAAAATCTTTCATTGTTAGATAACTCATTTATCGTGGAATATCGTCACGCTAAGACCAATAGGAGCGGAGCACCGATGAAGCGTGTTTCAAAATCTTTTTTTTCCTATTGAGAGTTTCCGCTGTGTGTTAGCGTTAGCCCAAAGTAACTATTCCAATTCGTCCGCGCGGAGAAGCTTGTATTATATACACTTATTTAATTACTCTGGGGTAAAGCAAAAAAAAACGATTTTGAAACATTCTTCACTGCTGTTCCACTCCTATTGGTTTTAGCGTGATGATATATAACCTATAGCCTTTCTCGATAATTGAGCTGTGTATCACTGAAATGATTTTTCAAATCGGACCATTAGTTCCCGATATTACCGCGTTCAACCAACCAAACAAAGTTCAACCAACCAAACAAACAAACTATCCAGTTTTATTTTATTAGTATATATTAGTAAGGAAGTATCATTTTCACAGTGGATAAAGGAGACGGAGCTAGAAAAAAAAGGGAGATTTCTTACCGGCATCGGTGCAATGCGACTTCACACGCACCGAGTCGGCGCGGTCACGAACTCGCAAACCGCGCGGCACCGGCCAATCCTCAAACGTTATGTACTCGCGTACCGAATACGCTAGCTGTTCCGAATCTGAACACCAAAACCGAAATTAAATTAAAATGACAACCCTTGATAATAAAAAAAATTTAGCCATCACGGGACGCCTGGCATATGTGAAACTTCGAAATCGTTTTGTATAAGTTATATGCATACAAGAACAGATTACGACAGGAATCAGCTATGCCATAATGAAAAGATAAGCATTACAAATCTGTTCCATAAAATAATCATTATTTTATTACATAAATATTCATTTTTATTAATTACAAAATACAAAAATATTCATACGATCGGACTTCTCATTTGTATGATTTACAGTTTCTTTTAAGTACATAATTCATATCCACATATATATTTCTTACAGAATGATACGAATTAAACGCAAATGCAAATATGGATTCATCTTAATATTTCTATCTCGCTTACTCTTTAATAACTCTATGTTAGTGAGAATAGTACCGCCCTCTTTCCGAATCCACGAACAACACTTGAGTCAGACAACATTGATAAAGTTTAATAAGTAATTGGTTGTATGGTAAATTCATTAGTGTAAGCTGAAATTTAATGTAATGCAAAATACCATGTAATTTAAAATGTAATGTAGTACGTAGTGTAAACTGTAATAGAAAATGTAGTGTAAAACGTAATAGAAAATGTAGTGTAAAGTATAACAGGAAATTTAGTGTAAAGTGTAACAGAAAACGTAGTGTAAAATGTAAAAAACTTAGATTTATACTCACCGGGTGCAAACATTAATTTCTGGTTATATCTCTCTGTGACCTCTCGAGCTTTTTCAAGTCTCGTATCTAAATTCACTCCGAAGTCTTTCTCTAGCAACTTCATTAGTTCCAGAACTGAATGAGTACGAAGGCAGTTTATGCTGAAATTTTTTTAATATTATTTTTAGGGGGATGCAAAAAGGACATTATAACACTTATTAATATTATAAATATGGATGATTTTATTTGTTTGTTACGCTTTAACTACTCAACCGACTATCATAAAATTTATGCGAATATCATAAGTATATTTAAATATGGGTATATAATTAAATTTAAAACAATACCTAAAATGCCATGAAGTACTCCCGGTGCCAGTTGTAACACAGAGACCCGAACTTTTAGTGTGTGTCCACTTCCCGTTGTCGATTTGTAGCCGGAGGAGAGAAACTCTCGACGTTACGCTTTCGCCTATAAACACCTGCGTATGCGCAAAAGAGATAGCTATATTATTGTCAATACCTTATTGACATCATTATCATAACTAATCTCATGTATAATTCGGAAACTAAGTACAGTGTAGTCTTTATAACCACCGACCATTATTTTTTTGTTATACAGAGTTATCGCTATACGGAGTAGAAGTACACATAAATTGTTTTGTACTAAACCAACCAAATTCAACTATTTTCTACCTCATAACGAACGACGTTATATAGAGTTTACACAGTATTAGATTTATTTTACCAGAAGAAAACTTTTTTTAAAGTGATGTAACCAGAAACTATTAGGTTAAACACAGATTTTTATACAAATTACCTATTCCCACAATTTCGCCTATATGTTTGTCAGTTTATTCAAAATAAAAAAAGTACATAGATGCAGTTCACATGTGATAGAAGTGAAACCTTCAAAAATGGTACAGTATACATATAAACAACACCCCATTTTGGTTATGAAGCCTTTTCCTCGAGGCTTAGTAATACGCAGGCACACAAACACGTACAAAAATAATGAGAAACATTGTATAATGTATTCTATCTCATTCTTTCGTACGATAAATCCTATAATGTTTGTCTCATTAACCGACTTCAAAAAAAGGAGGAGGTTATCAATTCGACTGTATGTTTTTTTTTTTTATGTTTGTTACCTCATAACTTTGGACTGGCTGAACCGATTTTGAAGATTCTTTTTTTATTTGAAAGCTAGTGCTTCCCGTGTGGTCCCATTTTTTCGGTGCCTTTGTACCTAGATGTAGATGATATGATTTTCGGTTGGCACCGATTTCCAATACATCTCTTGGTAGCACACATATTCATATGTTTCATTAAATTTGGTTAATTTGATAAACTATTTATTTTCCGGTTTTCAGTGCCTTATTTTTATGCCTCTGATTAATATTGAAGTCGGTTAATTCTTTTTTTTGAAAATTTACTTTATTTTAGCATCACTTTTTCGTTTCGTCGAGTTTCAAATCACAAAACGAAAGAATAGGTTAAAGAAGTTATCGCTTAAATATCTTTCTTATTTTCTCCAGGTCCAAAGCTACCTTTATACCAAAGAATGCAATTAGTTCAAATGTTAAATCGTGGAAAAGTAACACAGAGACCTACTGACAGAATTAATTCCGCATTTGATTTATAGTTCCTATAATAGAATAATTTGTAAAAAAAAAAGAAATTACTTCGTTTAATGCCAAAAAAGGTAAGACTTTTGAGGCCAACTGTGGACTGGACTCTTGTCCCACATCAGACAGCCGAGGAATCCTCGCCTCCACTCCCTCAACAGCATGAGGTACCGGTGGATATCTATTTGAAAAATAATGTAAAAATGTTTATTTTTTTTTAATTTTCTCAGCCCTGTACTTATATCCGATTATGACTCAACCTCCAAACTTTGTCACACTTTGTCGTGGTTTATGGACGGACCCGACATTCAGCGTGCTTATAAATGTACGTCAATAACTAAAATATTTATCATCAAAGTTAGCTGATTTGAGAAACATTTAAAAAGTTTAAAAGTTAGTAAATTTATGGTAAAAAAAATCTACTACTTTTAGAAATGAAAATTAAGGATCAACTGGGGATCATTACAATGTAGGTAGAAACAGACGGTGGTATTAATATTTCAGTACCTTTTTCTAGTCTGTTTGCCAACCGACTTCTTTTTTATTCTAGAGTAGCTATTGAGGTTTAGTGTATGTTGTCAATAAAACTAAGGAAAGTTTTTTTTTTTCATACCGTCGACCGTTCGAAGCATTTATTTATTATATCTGTAATATACCAGGTGACTGTTTAGACAGTAGCGATATTTATGGAGGAGACTCTACACTCGAATCTCGTTCTAAGACAATTAAAAAATAGATGCTTAAGACTTGAATTCACTATCTAGAAAAATACAAAAATTATACACAATCCTCTACGCGTCTATGTTAAAGTACAGTGTCAATGACCGCCGGGTGATTTCACTTTCATTTGAAAGGGAACGTTGGAACATCAGAAACCAAACAAAAAGGTTTATTACCCGTTTTATTATCGAAAGTTATATTAACGCCAGGTCGCCCATTGTAACTTTTGCCACCGGTCTTTGTGCTTATGTTTATCTTTCTTTATACATTTGTAGCTAAACTTTTGAAAGTCTTAGAATAAATTTTAACCACGGTTTTCTTGGTTGTTCATTAGTATTTGTTTTAATAACATTATTTTATATGTTAAATGTTACCATGAAGTGAAATATCCTAGAATACTGCGAGTGTCTAACCTTTAACCTGGTATATGTAAGTCACTATTGAAATTCCTTACGTCTAATATTCTACAAAGTTTGTACATTGCAAAAGAAAACAATATACTAAAAACTTATAAGGTTAATTTTGTCCGAATTTTGATCAATGAACGATCACTCTTCTATCTATACTAATATTATAAAGAGGTATAGTTTGTGATGTTGTGGGGGTAATCTCATGAACTACTGTTCCGATTTGAAAAATTCTTTCAGTGTTATATAGCTCATTTATCGAGGAAGGTTATAGGATCATAACGCTAAAACCAATAGAAGCGGAGCACCAATGGAGAACGTTTCAAAATCGAGTTTCCTTTGCCTCTAGAGAGCTTCCGCTGCGTTTTAGCGCTAGCCTAAAGTAACTATTATTACACGGACGAAGTCGCAGGCAAGGGCTAGTATATGCATAAATAGATATCTACAAATACATTTAAGTATATTTTCCTTCTGTTTCTCAACTTTTTTTGTTTATTTGAATAGCTATTGACGAGTATTATCATGTTTTTTACTTAAACTAAAAAAATAAAGGAACTATGGTACCAAAATAAAGACAGTCAGACGACCAATATTAAAATTAATTTTATACGAGATAAGCAACTTTTTCAAGCTAGTAAATACACACGACTTTACCTGCAATAGTGTAACGTGTGTAGATCGACCGGCGTTATTGTATCGATCAGTTTCTGTTCACTTGTAATAGTCGTACGTATCCTGGAACGACGTAACCATTTAAACCTACCCTGGAACGGAAAAACTTAACGCTCAACTCATATGAATGTATTTATTTACAATAAAGATAATTATGTAATTACATTTCAAAAAAAGGTAAATGCAATTTTAGCCGTTTTTTTTAATGAAGTGATCAATTTCATCAATAATCATTTTAAGTGATCACCGCCGTCTATAGGGACAAGCAACACCTGGAGAGTCGCAAGTGCGTTGCCAGCCTGTGTCAGGATGAGGGGGATGAAGGGAAGAGGAGAGAGGGAAGGTGAGGAGAGGTGGGCCTCAGGTGCTCTCACTTGCCGAACGAAACACAACAATGGGAGCACTGTTACTTCACGTCGATTTTCTGTGAGAGGGTGGTACTACCCGAACGAACCGACCTATTCATGCTGAAGCCAATAACTGCTTCAGCGAAAACTCTTTTAACTTTTTTGAAACTCTTTTATTTTTTCCAGTTTTTATGGTAATTTATCGATATCTTTGTATTATAATTATACTCTTATAATTATCATCACAGATTTTTTTTCGATTTGACTACGCTATTGACCCAGCAAGGTCTTAACAGTTTCACCGGACTACGATCATAGTTATCATGTATAAGCAAATTTTGGTTTTACAATCTTGCTTCACTGACTCACGCACTTTTAACCCAATTTTTTTTTAAATTAACCGCTCAATATTCCAAAAATAAAATTATACATTTCCAATTCAATTACAAATCATAATATTACAATTACAAATACATAAAAAAAAGAATTAACCAAATAGCTTCAGTCGTTTTCAAGTAATGTGCTTACATACATTTAGCAATTGAGTTTTTTTATTGTATCACGGCAAAGTGACTACACTTTGCCTGATGTTAAGCACAGTAAAATATATCCATCGCTAGTCGCCATTGTCATACTTATATAGATAGTACCTGGGCGACCGAGCCTAGCTCGGTTCTTTAAAAAACATTTTTGATTGAAATCTTAGTAAAAAAAAAGTTTTCTATGAATTTAATCTAGCTAGATCAATTTATCGTCCCCGAAACTACCTACATACTAAATTTCACGGAAATAGATGACGCCATTTCCGAGATCATGAATATATACAAATATAAAAATATACAAGAATTGCTCGTTTAAAGGTATTAGATAGATAGATAGATAGATATCGGCGTCACCCGTGACATATGTCTAACGGACAAATCAGAATAACACCACTGTATTAATATAGAGCGTATCAGTGTGACAATTGTGCGAAGACTGTACTGGAATATGTTTATTCTCGCACAACACTTTCTATATTACTAACGTATTTAATGTCTATATTTCTATCTGTGTACAAATTTGCAGAACTGTATAGTGTAATAAGGTAGATAATTCGATTATTTTTTGTCTCTTTCTTTCTAAGATTGATAAGAAAAAAATTGGGAGTGCTGTGTCATGGACACGGCCGTTTGTTGTACGTGAATAAGTCTCCTAACAGTCGATATTTTATATATGAAATATTATTTTTTTTTATGTATGTCATAATAATAAGATGTCCTGGTTTCCATGTTTTGTTTATGATGGCAACTGTTCCATTTAGCGGGATCAGCAAATAAATGAAGTAATCAAATAATTACTGTGTTATAACTTTATTAATTATAAAGAAAAAATACCAAAATCCATTAAGAATTTCATGAACTTCAATTTTTTTACTTTCATACGTTATCCTGGAAAACCCTTCACGTTTTATGGAACAAAAAGTATCTTAGATGCAATCTCGTAATATTAGTTATCACTATGTCAAGTTTCGTCAAGATTGGTTCAATACTTTTAGAGTGATGCGTGTTCACAGGAACAGACAGACAGACAGACAAAAATTGTAAAAAGATTATTTTTGGCTTCTATATCGATAACATAGTCTACCCTGATTAAAATTTTCAAAAAATATTTAATGTACAGATTTCGACTTGTTACAGTTTTATTATAGTATAGAAGAAGATAGATATAGATAAACCTGTGTAATCTGCTCGGCCGTATTAGTATAATTTCATTTTGGATGTAGTTGCAAATATATTCTTATTTGCAACTACATTACCAAACTGTATACCTCGATTTTCTTGTCATTACATTTTTTGGTGTGCCCCTGTATGGTAGCAAATTTAAAAACTATTCACGTCAATAAGTGTATATGTAGAAAAAACTTATTCTATATGTTACCTCCTTGAGAGCTTGTAGTGCGCCTTTCACGTCGTTCGAGCACCAAGTGGGTAGACAGAGACGCCCGACGGACTTGTGCGGGGCGCTGTTAAATCCTATAACCGGTTTACTGTAACAAGGTTTATTATAATGATGAAATATGACTGTGTTATGCGACTTAAAACTAACATTTATTGAAAAATTTAAGGTTATTCAACAGTAGCTGGCCTGGTGGATGTTGTTCTACCCTGGTTATAAAAAATACTCTGACAAATAATATACCGATACCCAATTATATTATAACTAAATAGTTATAGATAGGATAGGACATGATCTTTTGACAAAACAAATGGCACGATAACGCACACATACGTAAATTAATATTGTAACGCCAATGTCTTAGATGAAATGAGGAAGTGAGATGGCATATTCTCAATAGCCGTGGTGAAAAAGAAATATATGTTGCTAAGTTACGGGTGGATTGACGGAGCAGTCGTCAAAATTAAGCTAACTAGCCAAGTTTTAACAAGACGCTTTCGAAGCCCGTATAACGTATCTATCTATATCGTTTTAGTTAGAATTTCATTGCGTAAGCCATCTTCATGAATCGCTTAATCTACTGTTGATAACGGCATGGATATCTGTTCAGTAGTTTTTGAGTTTATTGCGAACATACAGACAGACGTGATAGAGGATTTTGTCTTATAATATGTTGTGATAATGGCTTTAGGAAATGATTTTGAAAGTTCATAAATTCACTGCAAACAAAGAAATTTATTATAATCGCAGCATGCTAGTAAATCCTTGCAGATATAGTGATAATTTAACTGTTTATAAACTAGGTTATTGAAGTGATATTACTTCTTTAGGTGAGTTGAGTGGTATTTTTTTGGCAGGAGGTAAAGTCATGTCAGGTCGAGTCATGGCATCCTAGTAAGCGTGACCGACTGTATAGCGCTTGCGCGGCATCCGTCAGACTAGCAGTAGTATAAGAGCCTGTGTACATCTAATTTCGATATTTTGTATTGAGTTTGTGCAACCCATCATGTTTGATGAATTAATAAACTGTGTAAAAAAGTATACAAAGTATATAACGGAGTGCCAATAGATGCGAAAGAGAGAGTAATGAGGATAATTTCAATTTACAAATTAATAAATTTAAATAATTCACGCTATCTAATACCTTTAAACGAGCAATTCTTGTATATTTTTATATTTGTATATATTCATGACCTCGGAGATGGCGTTATCTATTTCCGTGAAATTTAGTATGAAGGTAGTTTCGGGGACGATAAATTGATCTAGCTAGATCTTATTCATAGAAAACTTTTTTTTACTAAGATTTCAATCAAAAATGTTTTTTAAAGAACCGAGCTAGGCTCGGTCGCCCAGGTACTAATTATTTAAAAGTGTAGAAGAGAACAACGTTTCAATTCCTTTGTTAAACTCTCTGTGAAGACACTACAATGCTTGCATTATTGCGTTTCGTTTGGTTAGTGTGAGCGCTGGAGACCCACCTCCCCTCCTGTCGCCTCTTCCTCCTTCCCTCTCCCTTACCCCTTCCTCCAAACACAGGATGGCAACGCACTTGTGACTCCCCTGGTGTTGCTAGTGTCTATGGACGACAGTGATCACTTAACATCAAGTGACCCGTCTGTTCGTTTGCCTCCTATGATATAAAAAAAAAAAAAAACAAAAAATAACTATTTAGAATTTGTAAAAACACACGTGAACAGATAAATCGGATCGAGTTCCTTGCCGGTTCTTCTCAATGACTAGGTTGTTTTTCGAACCGGTCGTAGCTTTGTAGCGTACTGATATTGAGTTTTCACTTCTACTGGAAGTTCCTATTACTGCCTCGACTCTTTTTTAATTTATCGTAAAAAAAAAACTCACTTCGCATCCCTGACCCTGGACGCCGCCAGAAGGAACGTGCCATCACCTCCACAAGGCACGACCATGTCACACCATTTTATCAGCTCTTCGTTGTATGTCAACCTGTCGATAATACAATAAAATAAAATTATCAGAATAGCAAAGCAGAAAACACATAACTTCAAAAATTTCTACTCTAAGGAGAACACCAGAATGTCTTATACCATATCTAATAGCTACTTTGATCTTAAATAGTCATGAATTTACTAATACCTCAATCACCGTACATCTTCTATACAATTTTCAGGAGTTCTCTCATGTAACTTTGACATCCAAAGTTCAATAGTATCTAATCTAATACCTTTAAACGAGCAACCCTTATATAGTTAGTATATTCTTATATTGTTACTAGCCGTTCCCGCCCGCTTCGTCGGGCGAATGACATGACATTATAATGACATTTACATTATGAGCTAAAAAACAAATGAACCAAGGATAAATGGCTGTCTTTTGTTTTATGGGAGCAAATAAATTAATAAACAAACAAATTGAGAAAACATGGCAAAGGGCTCATAGAATTTGAAAAATATATAGCCTATAATCATCTACGATTAATTCTGCGTCGAATGGTTGTGGTTACATCCTGATCGGTCCAGTAGTTTTCGAGTTTGCCTCGGACAAAGAAAACAAACTTTGCTTATATATATTCAGGATCTTGGAAACGGCGTCGGCGATTTCCGTAAAACTTAGTATGTTAGCCAAACGTACTAATAATATATAGTATTGTACTATATTTCAGTCGGCATACTATGTACTGCTGAAGAAATATATAGTACGCAAAAATACTATATTTTCAACACCGAACGAAATCTAACATAAGAATATTCATTTTTAAAGATAAATAACGCGCCTTTTCAATAAACTTTGAGTGAAGCGAGTTCATATAACCGAATTCCGGACTCCCGAACGCATTTACAGTCTTTTGTCTTTTGCTCCCACAGATCTCTGTTCTCTATACTAACTGGAGGCGCTAGCAGCACGTCGAAGTTGTGAATATCAATCTAAGAACTGAATGCAATAAAATATATGACACTTTTATTTTAGACAAAACATTGTTAAAAAATTCTAAAAGTGCATAGAAATATAGTTTTTCCAAAAATAAATAATAACTTATATATCTTTGTCTACTTTTCCTTTTTTACATAAAATACTATATTTTTTAGAAATGTACTATATTTTTTCCTAACTTATTTTGAAAAATATTGTATTTCGCTGAAAAAATGTTAGCAACCCTAGAAAAATCGTTCTAGCTAGAATATAAAGGTAAATTTCGCCACCGCTGTCAAAACAAAAATAGCTCTGTTGGAAATCGTCTGCTTCGAAAAGCTGTCTAATCCCAGTACGAATCCGAGAGACTGCAAAAGAGATCTCTTTTTATATATTTTTTTTATTACTGAATAATTAAAAAAAATAAAACAAATCAAAATCACCACCGATTCTCATAACATTTTGTACACGAAATGTACCCATGAAGTAAAATTACAATTGTGAATTGTTACTGACACAAAACAACTTAAACAACAAATCTAGCTAATCACCAATCGGCACGGATTCCACCCATAATCAATATTATTCAAACCCAACAAACAACACGTTTCTATGTACATTATGCAATTAATGATAAACATAGTTTGTTTGTCGCCAACAAACCGTCCGACACGCTTGTAACACTTAATGATCTGTATCACAGTTTCTCAAAGTAGTACATATGGACCCTTTTTTTATTAACGTGGGGAAATCTTTTGTGGATACGCCACCCTCCCGGGGGAGAGAGTGGGTTATGTCCGACTTCCACGGACTAAAACCCCACGGTGTACCGTCCGCCGCATTATAGGGGCAGCCTGGGGTCGAGCTTGCTCTCAAACCTGCCCCTGCGGCGGCTTGGCGAGTAAAGGCCGGGCTTCGCCCTACTGTAGAGTCTACTGGGTACATGACCAGTAGCCTCCCTCGTCAGCCTCACCCGTGCAACGAGATGTGGCCCCTGACCCATCTCCTCAGGTTCGGCACATACGGACCCCTAGCGGCCGATTTCGATATTCATATAGTTGGCGACGAAAATTTTAGCTTCCTATAAATAAAATAATAAAATATGACAGTACTTTTGTATTTAGATAATATTTCTTTACAATAGACATTTTTTTTTATTTCGAACTGACCACGCTATTGACCTAGCAAGGTCTCAACAGCTTCACCGAACTACTAAGGCGAGCGCTTAAGGCACTCAGCCAATTTTATTTGGGCAACTAGCTCAAAGGTGCACGGCAAACCTCGGCTTGGCTGTTGCCTGTTGCATGCAAACTCGCGACCTATCTTAGCTAACCTAGCTAACTATTCATATATGTTTGAGTGAGACGCATATGTGTAGCAAGCATACACGCCTCAACAACCCCTCCATATATTTATTATCGGAAAAGTTTTTTTAGTTCGATAAGGGAAAAAAAATAAAACCCTTGTACTTCCATGTGTAAGCGTGGCGGTGTGTGGGGGTGATCGTGTAGAGTTGTAGCAGTGATGTAAATATTTGTTTATTTTTTATATCATAGGAGACAAACGAACTGGTGGGTCACGTGGTGTTAAGTGATCACCGTCCATAGACACTAGCGACATCAAGGAAGTCGCAAGTGCGTTGCATTCAGTTGCATTGCAGTTCGTTTGCATCCTTTGATATAAAAAAAAAACTGTTTTTTTTATAGAAATCACTGTTTAAACAGATACAAACGCAGGAGAAGTCTCAGACAGCTACTAGTATTTCGTAACACAGTACGACTGTATTTCCCCAGGTCAAATAAATTGCCGACAATTGCCACTGATCAGCGTTAAGTAACTATCAAGGCAAAGCATATCATTTAAATAATGTTTACAAACATTTTTTTTTATTCGCGTTCTTTATCATTGGGCAATGTTCTCGCAGTAATGTTATGTATAAAGTCCGGTAATATTGAATTTTTATACCACATTACCTGTGCACGCGACGTCACTTACGCGTTTGTTATTAACATTTTTATAGATTATTTTTGTCTATACTAAAATTATAAAGAGGTAAAGTTTGTGAGTTTGTGACGTTGTAGGGGGTAATCGCGGGAACTACTGGTCCGATTTGAAAAATTCATTCAATGTTGTATAGCTTATTTATCGAGAATGGCTATAGATATATATATCATCACGCTATGACCAATAGAGGCAGAGCACCAATGAGGAATGTTTAAAAATCGGGGTTTTGTCCTTTTGAGAGCTTCCGCTGCGTGTTAAGGTTAGCCCAAAGAATCTATTCCACGCGAACGAAGTCGCAGGCAGAGGCTAGTATATTATAACTACCGGGCCTGGGGGACGTTGCCCCATACTGATAATAAAGAAAGCTTAATAAATTATATACCTAAACCTTCCTCACACTTTGTCTATGTTAAAAACCATATGAAATTCCGTTCAGTTGTTTTCGAGTTAATCGCAAACAGTCACACAGACGTGGTATAGGACTTTATTTTCTAGTACATAGTGATATTCATTGTCATATCCGTTTTAAGGGGTACAGAAAAGGACATAGGGTTAACTAATATCCATAAAAATATATTGTTACCGAGATATACATAAAATCTAAATCAATACGAGCGAAGCTGCGAGCAAAGACTAGTGCATAATATTGGTAAGTATTACCTAAGTGGTACTAAGACAACAATACTCGTATGTTTAGGTTTCCTTCAACGGTAATATTGCTAATTAACATATGTACACGATCTTTTAGTGAATGAAAATATTTATAATTTGTTATTCGTGGCAAAATACGTAAGCATAGTTTATTATCAAACACCAAATATGCAATACTAGCTTCTGACCGCGCCTTCGTTCGCAGGAAATAGTAACTTTGGGCTGACGCTAACACGTAGTGGAAGCTCTCAAAAGAAAAAAAAACGATTTTGAAATATTATTCATTGGTGCTCCGCTCTTACTGGTCTGGAGCGTCATGATATATAGCCTATAGCCACCCTCGATAAATTTGCTGTATAACCCTGAAAGATTTTTTCAAATCGGACGAGTAGTTCCTGAGATTACCCCCTCATAATATCGGGGTAGTTTTAGTTTCGCTGCTACAAGATTTTGGAACGACTTGCCCCCTTCAGTGCGCAAACACAACGCGGTACTTAAATTTAAAAATCTTTAAAAAAAAATATTTTTCCTAATTGTTTTGTTCTGCAGACGCTTGGTCCGCACCTGTTTTTTGCTTTCGCTTTATTTTTTTATTGTCTACGTGAAAAATCGCATTCGTGAGCAACTATTGGGTGTTTTTTTATTTATTTTGAATTAACTATATACTATTTTAGAGTGGATTTTTTAATGATGTTATTACATTTATGGCGGTTTTATTATGATCTTTTATGGCCTTTTTTAAGTTATAATTTATATAATATTACAATGCTTCTAAGACTAAAGATCTAATTCGTATTGTATACATTTTTGGTACGCCTCCAATTGCTTCTTTTATATATTAAAATGATGTGTGATGTATTCAACCATTTAATCTTATTTATTTTTGCCTATTTCTAAATATAGAAAAATCCAGTGTCCATAGTGAACTTTGAAACTACTTTGCTCCAACTCGAGAGATATAATAATTTATATTTCGACAAATGGTCTCAATATTTTAAATCACAAATGAAATTATTGTCAATGTTGATTATTGTTACTAATTGTAAATTTCATTAGAAATGACTCCAAGCCCAAGCCCACAAGCCAAGCGGATGTTCAGTCAATTTGGCACCCTTTAGGTTGTTACCAAGCTGTGAAGTGCCTCAAATGGAGCTGTGAAAGCACGTCAGGCCAATAGCATAGTCGGTTCAGAAAAAAACAATACTTACCTATTAGCCATTTCCACTTTCATGCCCATCTCTTTGAGATTCATCGCGACATTCTCTTCGAAGGCTTTCTGCTGCTTGTGCGCTGACATTATGCAGTCGTAATCCGAACCTCGCTTCCTCAATATCCTCTCCAGTTCATCATCAGATACATTGTCGTGACTGTGTCTAGAACAATAACATTAAATTAATCCGACTTCGAAAAATCTACCCAAAAAACCGCAGTTTTGTTTTCGAAATTACATGCTTTATTGCAGATATATTTAAAACACAGATATGCTTCTCCTTACGTCTACACTCCATAATATAGATAAAAATAATCTATTAGTTATTATTATTAGTATTAGTATATTATAGAGAGGTAAAGTTTGTGAGTTTGTGACGTTGTGAATTGTGACGTTGTAGGGGGTAATCTCAGGAACTACTGGTCCGATTTGAAAAATTCTTTCATTGTTATATAGGTCATTTATCCAGGATGACTATAGGCTATATATCAATCACGCTAAGACGAGGTGCGAATCAACAATGAAGAATGTTTAAAAATCGGGATTTTTTTCCTCTTGAGCTTTCGCTGCATATTAGTTAGCCCAAATTAACTATGTCCACGCGAACGAAGTCGCAGGCAGAGGCTAATCTATACATAAAATAACAATCCGACGTGTCTGTACTTTTTAGGTTTTTATAAAAATTGTTGCCGGTGTCTAGGACTCAGTAATAAAATACATTTCAATCATTTTTATAAATGTCTATCCATCTATTTGTATGAATCAGCATAATTGCTAAAATAAAATCATAAAGCGTATCTGTGAGTAACATTTAGTCTTTGTTTCATTAAAATCGGTTCACTCTATCAATAATTATTGTACCTTTAATGACGACGCGACTTAAGTACGAGAGAAAAGTAGATAAGAAAGAGAACTTAATACATTCAGGTAACTATTTATCGCTGTTTATTTACATAATACATACAATGGCGAGAGCGGGGTGGTAGGGTTTTACAGCCCGACTGGGTCGCAACCACCATGCATATGGCGAAAAAGCCCGTCATAGTGACTCGCTTCTGCGCGTCGCGTTTCGGGATCAGCCTGTGCATATCCAGTACCGGGCGACTTTCGTCATTATGGCCGGCATGACAGCGGCGACTGGCGATGGATAATCTGATTCTCGGTGGTTGCTGATGTTTTTGGATTGTACTATGCTTAACATCAGGCTTAGTGCAGTCACTTTGACGCGCTTCTATAAAAAAAAAAAGAAAAAAAAAAGATTTCACGCGGACAACGTGGCGGACACAGATGGTATTAAATGAGGTTGAACGTAAAATTATTGACATAAACTGCATTCCAGTAAGCGCTCACAACGCTCACGCTCATGACCGCGTGTTATCCCGTTCCACTAACTCTCAAGCGTTACAATCGTAAACGCTAGTGGAACGCATTTATGGGCGTTTTGAGCGTTCAGATAAATAATACAAGTGGCGATCTAAAAAAAATAAAGCAAATGCTTTAAGAGTTACAATCTGTAAGTCTTAACAGTAAATTCTAATTATTATTACATTGATTGAAGTATAAAAAAAATACAATATAAAATTCAATTATTTTATTTTAATTACCATAAAAACATAAGATGACCTTTTTGTTAAAATAAAAGACATCAAATTACCATGAAATGATTAAAATTAATTTCTACATTGAATTTTAGGATTTACAAAATTTTTCAATAGAAGTAAAATCATCAAAAATTAATTAAAATATTTCATTTATGTATTTAAATACATGATGTTATTTAATATAAATATACTTTACCATATCAAATAATGACATTTTACGGTCGCCATCTTTATTGAAAATCCCGCCAATTTTGTCAACGCTCACATCGACCC